>CAJHQP010007820.1:0-30151 GCA_905132765.1 Moricandia arvensis
CTTTTTGGAAAAATTACTAGAATGATATATAAAAGTTGTTATATGACTAAAAATAACGTATATCTTTTGAATAGTACTATAATGTATGTAGATTTCTAGAATAAATTACAATAAATGTTTAAATTAAGTAAGAGTTGAATATTTTCTATGTATTCCACTGTGAGTGTAAGCTCAACATATATACAACTTTACATGTTTATCTAATTACTGACTTATATTAGAGTATTTATCTCTAATATATTACATGTTTATCATAACTGATATACATATTTATCCCAACACTTCCCCTCAAGTGGGAGCATTGCAAATGCTCAACTTGGACATAAGATGACTAAACTGAACCTTCCCTATTGTCTTGTTAGAACATTTGGCCAATTGCTACTTAGTGACAATGTACGAACATGTAATCATGCATGACTTCAAAGCATCACGAACTCAGTGACAATCTATTTTAACATGTTTAGTTCGCTCATGAAAAACTAGATTGGAAGCAATGTACATGGCAGCCTTGCTATAACAAAAAGACGAGATGGAGTTCTTGGTGCAAAGCCTAGATCGGTAAGAACCTGTCATAACCATGTGACTTCTCTTGTAGGATGAACATTGCTCGCTACTCTGGCCTCAAATGAAGAGTGAGACACCACATTTTGTTTCTTAATTTTCCACGAAACATGAGATCCTCCTAACATAGTTACGAACACAGTCAGAGCGCTTCTTGTTACGGACACGCTGCCCAATCGGCATCACAGTAGATAGATAACTGCATGTCAGTATCTGACTTGAGCAAATCTCTTGTCCAGCAGTACCTTTGAGGAAGCGAAATACTCGCAACACAGCCTCCATGTGCTTCTCTCGCGGCTTATGCATAAACTGGGATAGTATGTGCACTGAATAGGAAATATCAGGTCTGGTATTCACAATATAAATGAGTCGACCGACAAGTCTTCTATATCTCGATAGGTCAGTTACTAATGCATTGTAATCTGCTGCTAAGTGATGATTCTTCTCCATAAGTGTTGCGGCTGGTGACGAACCAAGAAGACCGGTTTCTTTTACTATATTCATCGCACATCTTCTTTGACTTAACACAAAACCTTCTTTGCTTCGAGCAATCTCTATTCTGAAAAATATTTGAGCTTCCGTAGATCCTTCATATGAAAACACTCACCAAGATACTTCTTAAATTTTTGAATCGCTACACCATCATTGCCACATTGATCATATCATCAACATATATTAATACTCGTATATCCACAGTCCCCACGTGAGTATACAAAAATGAGTAGTTGGAATATGACTGATAGAAATCTTCACGGCACAAGTGCCTTGGTAAGCTTTTCAAACCAACACCAAGGAGCTAGCTTCAAATCATAAAGAGACTTATGCAACTTCAATACTTTATTAGGCTCAGAGTGTGTAAAGCCTTGTAGAAGATTGATATAAATCTCTTCATGAAAATCACCATGAAGAAAAGGATTATGCACATCCATCTGGTGAACTTCTCCAGTTTATTTGCAACAACTCCGAACAATTGTCATTTTCGCAACAGGAGCAAAAGTCTCATCATAATCTGATCATGCTTTCTTGCCGATTACCAAGTACAAGTACTCTTGCTTTAAATCGTTCCACTGTCCCATCTGCATTGCATTTTATTTTGAAAATCCACATTGTACCCAAAGCACACGACCAGGCGGTAAATCTACTACACTCCATGTATTAGACACCTTAAGTGGCATATACCCTCTTTGTAACTGTGTTTGTCCATCTCCTATCCCTCATGGCTTCTTTAAAATTTCTAGTTCATATTCGGCGCATACAACTGCAACAAAAGCTTTGTGGCCAACAAAGAATGTTTTAATCAGAAATAAATTCAGTGAGAGGGCACAATGTGTTATCTGTGACCGGGTCGAAATAGACGCTGTAGGGGTGATTGAAGGTGAGAACGCGAGGGGTAATATTCCACACACTGCATTGTAAATGATGAAATCATTCAAACGAACAGATGGCATCTTCACTCGAAGTCCTCTACCCAAAGATTCGTCTGTTTCAGCTACAACATATGAGTTTACCACTGCTGGAATGTCAACCTTTTCGTTAGTTAACTTCAGGTCAAGTTCCATTATTGTAGGGTCGTGATAAACTAGTGCAACACCCAAAACTTCTGATGTTAACTGACTCTCATCATCACTACTCCCCTGTTTCCAAATACCTCTGTTTCAATTGTCAGGTGAGCATCATCAAACTCTCCACAACCACGGGAGTAGATGACACTGCAGACAACTCTTTTGAAAATGGAAATTCGTTTTCTCTAAAGATCACGTCTCTAGACACAAAGAACTCATTCTGGTCTAAGTCATATAACTACCGTCCCTTCTTCCCAAATGGGTATCCAACGAACATACATCTTCTTCTACGGGATACGAACTTGTTCTTCTCTCGCAACTGCTTGTGAGCAAAACATAATGATCCAAATACTCGTAAGTCAGAGTGAGAAGGAACTGATCCAAACAGCAACTCGTGAGGGCATTTGCTGTTAAGAACTTTTGGTTGGAGTAAGATTGATAACATGAGCTGCTGCTAGAACGGCTTCTCCCCAAAACTTGACCGCATACTTGCCTGAAAGAGTAAAGATCGTACAACATTCAACAAGTGACAGTGTTTTCTCTCGACCCTACCGTTATGTTGTGGGGTTCCTACACATGAAGTCTGATGAACTATCCTATGCTTTTGAAAAACGACGACAAGCACATGAACTCGGTCCCGTTATCACCTTTGAACTTTCTTTATTTTTTTTCACGAATTGTGTGTTAGCATAAGCACAAAATTCTTGACTACTTTCCTTACTTCTGACTTCTCAAGCAATAAAAACGTCAATACAGTCCGTGAGAAGTCGTCCCACTACAGTCAAGAAATAAGATGCTCCGTTCAAAGGTTGAACACGATAAAGTCCACACACATCTATGTGAATCAAATCAAAACACTCACTAGTTTTATTAGAACTCTCAGAAAACTGATCTCTAGTTTGCTTAGCATGGAAACAAACCTCAAACGAATGTAAGTCCTCAGAAACACTAACACCAGAAAACAAAGGTAATGACGATAAAACTGAAAACGCTGGATGCCCCAACCGCCGATGCCACAAAACTGTATCTTCAGTCTTCACAATCTTGTTTACTCGTGCAGCTTTGACATCTGTAAAATAGTACATCCCATCACGTTTTTCACCTGCTCCAATCAGCGTTTTCGAACACCGGTCCTGTAAAAGACACAAAGTGTCGGTGAAAAACGCGAATCAGTTTGAATGCTTGAGAAGTTTAGATACTGAGATCAAAGAACCATTCAAATCTGGCACATATAACACATCGTATAGTGAAATACGATCCGACAAGGCCAACACACCCACTTTCTTTGAAACCGTGGTACTACCATCTGCAAAGCCCACGTTACACGAAGGTATATCCTTAAGATTGACGAGAAGATTAATATTTCCTGTAATATGCTGTGATACGCCTGTATCAATGATCACATCACCTATATCCTTACCGGACAACTTATCGGAAGAGTTTGTTTTATTGTTGATGATCTTAGTTATCGCTCTCCACTGTTCTAGAGTTAGTTTTGGTGTAGGGCTTGTTGGATTAGGCAGCAGTGGCATACGGCCACATTTGATTGTCCTTCCCACGAGATGAACTGTTACTGCAACCACCTTCTCTTGATGCACCACGTGTTCCTCTTCCTCCTCTCTCTGTAAACCACTCAGGGTACCCAGTTAACTGCCAACATGCAGATTTTTCATGATTTGTTATGCCACAGTTTGAACAAGTTCGATCTCTTTCTCTGTTCTGCGATGTTTGTGAGACAAAATCATAATGTGAACCTCCACGTCCCACATTTGAATCTGAATTATTTCCTTCACGTCTAGATGCATACCCTACAGCCTCTGATGTTCTTCACGAATCTTTGCGGAATTAAGCCGATCTTCTTCACGAACAACCTTATTGTAGACTTTTCCAAGATCTGATAGAACGTCTGCTTCTATGATTGCTGTAACAATATGTTCAAACCTGGACTCATCTAGCCCATCACAAACTGGTGTACTCTCTCATCCTATCTTTCCTTCTCATACACAGGAGCTGCATCACACGTACAGGCTGGAGGTGGTCCATACGTCTGAAATTCTTCCCACATCTTTCCTAGACGACCATAATAATCAATCACAGCCTCCCATCCTGTCTGCATGAAGCCAGTTTAGACATAAGCTGATGTATCCGTTCTTTATTCCCTACCAAAAATCTCTCTTTGAGATTCTCCCAAA
Source organism: Moricandia arvensis (assembly GCA_905132765.1). NCBI lineage: Eukaryota > Viridiplantae > Streptophyta > Magnoliopsida > Brassicales > Brassicaceae > Moricandia > Moricandia arvensis. Next base: position 4,316 of record CAJHQP010007820.1, read on the forward strand.
GTTTATGAGCATTCGTTATGAATGTCACAGTTGATCTGACTCGTGGCTTGATTGACGTTCATAACCACCCTACAATCATCGAATTTACACTGAGCCAACTCTCCAGATCAGCATGTCCCTCCGGCAGCTTTTTCAGTGTCCCATCAATGCAACCAGTTTTTTCTTTGGCTTGAAGAGCATTCATCATCTCTGTTGCCCACTCGTTGTAAATTTTCCTTTTAACTGAACTGAAGTAATCAGAGCTCCAGGATTATCCGACGAGAATATCAAATACGGTGAGCTCCAACCCTTTTCTCTAGACACGCTGGTAACAATCGCTTTCTCATCTCCCATTTCTTCGTTTGAGAGAAAAAAGAAAAAGAAATAATCAAAGCAAGTAAAAGATCGTTTAAATTTGATTTATTGCTCTGATACCATGTTAAATCAAGTAATAGTTGAATATTTTATGTGTATTCCATTGTGAGTCTACGCTTAACATATATACAACATTACATGTTTATCTAATTACTGACTTATATTAGAGTATTTTTCTCTAATATATTACATGTTTATCATAACCGAAATACATATTTATCCGAACAATAAAAACCCTTGGTTGTTTTTTTCCAATTAAGCTTATTTATAATAAAAAATGATTAAAATTATTAAGAAATTCACGTCATTAATAACTATAATCCATGTCACTATTAAATGTGATTAAAATGTGGAAAACGACATTTTAAAATTTCCTTCGCGATTAAACTCCATCGTTATTTTGTCGGAAATTTTCGTAAGAAATCGTCTTCTCCAAAATTGTCTTCTCCTAACTCATTTCTTCTAAATCGTCTTCTACCCAATCGTCTGTAATCGTCTTCTTTGTAAGCATCGTCTCCAAAATCGCCTTATTAGGTATGTTTCAACGCCTTACTTTGAATTTTTCGAGTTTGTGGTTGAGTTATTAGTTATTTGATGGCTGAGTTATGCTATATTTGATAGCTGAGTTATGATATATTTAATGACTGAGTTATGAGAGATGATGACATGGAAAATCGGTAAGTCGGCCGCTAAACGAATACATAACTCAGCGTAAATAATCAACTATCAAGTACAACGTATGTCAGCCAAAAACGCGAATACTATTTCAGTAATTAATCTTTTGCTAATAAATCAGTCATAATGAGGATGGAAAATCATAAGTCATCGTCATATAAATCAACCGTCAAATGAATGATATTCTAGTAATTAATCTTTCGCTAATAAGTCAGCCGTAGTTAAGCTGAATTTATTGTTAATCCAGCCAATTACAGCTGATTAAATATAGCTCATCCGTAACAACCTCCCATAAGTCAGCCGTAAATTTAATAACTCAGCTAGGCGATGATCATTAAATCAGCCGTCGAAACATAACTCATCCGAATTTTCCGAGAAATCAGCCCGTTGATGTATAAGTCAGCCGTAACTTATATTTGTAAATCAGCCCTTATCCCATAAATCAGCCATCACTACGGCTGACTTATGTTCGTAAGTCAGCCTATTTCTCATAATTCAGCCGCATTGTTTAACTCAGCCGCATCATAACTATAACTCAGCTGTAACGAAGTTTGTAGCGTTTTACGGGTGAATTCATTAAAACACGTCAGTGCATTCTTATGTGACGCTGATTTTTTGCTTACGTGACATTAAAAGTAATGGTATTTTTGTAAATAAGTTTTTTCTCACAATGCAAAAATGGCATGCTGGGAATTAAAAACGACAATAATAAAAAAGTTTGTATGATTATGTAATATGTCCTAAAATGTGTGTTGTTTGAATAAATTTCCCTTTTTCGAAGTCTTAACTACTATTTTTGGTTTCTTCTTTGCTATTTTATCGCACCGATTTAGTTTCTTGTTTTAAATAATAAACCAGCCATAATTTAAGTTGTCAATGATTTTTTATTTTTAGTTTCAACGCATATAATGTTATCTCATATGTCTTGAGGGATAACATGTACATAAATGATACTCCTCTGTTTTCATTATAAGTGTCACTTTAGATTTTTTCACACGGATTAAGAAAACAATTAATTTTGCATATTTTCTATATAAAAACACAATTACCTATACACCTAACCATATTTCAACCAATAGAAAATAATCTGGCAGCATAAAATTAATAAATTTTGCATCGAAAGTCGAAAACGACACTTATTTTGTAACAAAAAACTTCTCTAAAATGACACTTATTCTGAAACGGAGGGAGTAGCATGTAGACATATACTACTATATGAGTTGATAATAAAGTGATAAACGTACAAAGTTTATGAACACTAATATATATATAAATAAATATGTTTAGTTTTAGTGGGCAAAGCTGGTTTGGTTTTGTCTCTTAAACAATAGACCGCAAACTGTCCATCTTTTATGAAGCTGAAAATCGATTACGTAACAAACCACTCCCGTAGTTATTTGTGGGTAATAATTTCAATTGGTAAAGTGGTTTATCAATGATCTAATGCTTTTTTTTTGATAAACATATGATTCCAAAGGCTTTTTAAATCCAAAAACTAATTTCACGAGATATTTCAATCTGGATAATGTAAATGATTAAATCCATTTAAATCGCGGTTAGGTAGTTATTACTATTCGACAAGGCAAAATGTTCAGCTGGAACCCCTTTACCAATAAGCCAAAGCGACTTGGTTTAATGATCTAATGGTTCTTTAGTAGGCTATAGTAGATTCCAACTTTTGAAGTTAATTCCACAAAATACATGTGTGTGTAGATTTTATAAGGATATTCAAACCTACCGGAGTGTCCAACATTGATACAATTAATTAGAGTTGCATGTCTTTATTTTGGGTTTTCTTGCAAATATGACTCAAAATTTAAAGTTAAATACAAAACTAATAAATGATTATTTTTTGGAATTTTCATTTGTCTTATTCATCCTAAAAAAATGGATTATTCACGAAAACGCCATTACTTTTTTATTTTCGGAAACGAGTATTTTACTCTACCATCCTCATCTTCATCAAGTATTTTACAATATTTCCATTTCCATCAATAAAACAACCACCATGAACAAGAAATTTGAAACTCTTAATGCATTTAAAAATCTTTCCTCCACAAAAAACAAAATTATTATAGATTTTCCTTCACAAAAACAAGCTTGGACTCTACTTGACATGAGAGAAGAGTAAGTATAAGACTTCTAGGAAGTCTTCTAGTGCATTATATGTTGGAAGACTTCTGAGAAGTCTTCCAAAGTTCGACTCAGATATGAAAACTTGCAAATCCAAAAACATTCAAATGGTTTCAATACAGAGAAAATGAGTGGAAGATGAGATAAGTATACCTTTAAAGAACACACAAAATACATATCCAAAATATATCTACCTTTAAAGTAGTAGAAGATGATAGCCATGGAATAAAAAACCTGCAAAACAAGATGAATTAGTGAGAAAGACATTAGACAAAAAATGATAAATTGATATAAAGTTTGGTGTTTCAAGTTCTAAGATATTTAAGAGAGGTTGGAGAGTTTTAGTTTGGGAAAAAAAGTAAGAACTTTAAGCAAATAGAGACTTACCAAAACTCCGCAACGAAAACTTACTAAAACGCCCGGACCTGTTATGAATGAAAAGATATGGGAGTAGACTCTTTTAGAAAACTTCTTAACTTCCAAGAAGTCTCCTAGTGCAATAAATGTTAGAAGACTCCAAAAAAACTTTTCTGTCTCAGATCTGAAAATTTTGCATATTCAAAAGCATTCAAATGACTTCAAAACATTGAAAAGCTTCTAAAATAAGGTTAAGAACTTAAAACAACAAAAATAGTTTTCAAAAAGTAAGAGCTTTAAGCAACAAGAGGTTACCAAATAAAAAAATATGATTTATAGATCTACATTTAAAGGAGTGGAAGATGAGAACCATGTAATAAAAAAAAATCAGTGAGAAATACATGAGATAAAATGAGAAATTGATCTAAAGTTTGGTGTTTTTAAGTTCAAAGAGTTCAGAGAAAGAGACTAGAGAGTTTTAGAATGAAAAACATTACATTTTTGTTGCAGTCATTTGGAGAAATGGAAAGAATATGTAATTTTTCTTTATATAGGAAGACAAAAATTTCAATAATATTAAATATTGTCGATTAAGAAGACTTTCAAGTAAATCTTCTAATAGAAGACTTCCTAGAAGACGTACTTGAAAGTATTCTACACCCTAAATTTACTTGCTCAAAAGATTTCCGCAGAAGTCTTCTAGTGCATTATTTGTTGAAGTCTTAAGTCACCTAAACCTTAAACTCAAAATAACTAACTTACTAGAAAAAAACACTACATAAAACTTAAAGTAAACTTTAAAAGTGTTTAATATACACAATACTAAACACTTATAAGTCTTTTTTTTTAAGAATGTTAAGCTTCCAAAATCTAACCCTAAGAATACATACAATACTACAACATATGTTACCAAAATCAGCTTTAAATTTAATATACACAAAAATAAACACATATATTTTACAATTTAATTTTACTAGATCTTAATTTATATCATTTACAAATGTTTATAATTACACGATTTCAATTTTTCCTATCAAAATATTTTTTTCTATAAAATGTATAAATTATTTTTAAGGTCTACTATATGAGAAGACTTCTTGGAAATCTTTGAGAAAACTTACAGAACCTCAGAAGACTTATAAAACCTTAGAAGACTTTACGGGATTATATTCGTAAAAATAAATTCTAATTTTTTGTTTGGTCATAAGGGGTCGGTTGTAATTTCACTAATCTTTTGAGTTATTTTTGCATTTAATTAAAATATGGGTATACTTGTAGAGTTAAAATAAAGTTTTGAGTTATATTTGGCAAATTCCCCCATATGAGCTAAGTAGAAAGTTTTTTATTCGTGAATTCTACATTACATATAAAAAGTTAGCAGCTCAGGCATATTTTCTATATATGCGGAATATTCACTGTGATGTTATGTAATATACAAATGTATATAATGTAGAATAGAAAATATAAATTAATGATAAGTTAATAAACATAATACACTATCAAAAAGAACTCTTGAGTTGAACTATTTCAAAATATGACACAAAACACTAAAATAATATATTTTTTAAAATTCTATACAATTATAATCCATGAATTATAAATTAATAATTTATAGTCATATATATTTTAGATAAATAAAAATAAATATAGTGTTGTTTGTTTTATATTCATAATGGAATTATTTCTATTTTTTTCTTAACACTTCAATATATTTTATAATATTCAGTAAAATTATATTTAAAACTACATTTAAATGCTATGAAACCTATTTATATGCCAAATAATATAATAAAACAATATAAAAGTTTTAATTTTTAAAATTATATATGGTAAAAGTAAATATGTTTTATTTTATAAAAATATATACTAAAATAGAAATATCTATTTTAATTTTATTATATAAATTATTAAAGTTCCAATATTATTAATTTATGGAGTTTTAGTGTATGTACAATGAAGTTATTTAGTACTATGCTTAATTGTAAGAAAATGCCGTGCTTAATTGTAGGAAAATTAAGCATTGGCATAGATAATCTATTTTTAAAAATTAATTATTAATTATATTTAATACTTATATGTTTTTCGACATCAAAAGACTATTTTATTACCAATCTAAAGATTGTCCGCGAATTTAAACCACAGTAGAATAACCAACAAAAGCTAAAGTTCTATGAATAGCTGGTGCAATCTTGGCTAAGGAGCCTGTTTTCTGTTTCTGGGTCGTTGGTATATGTGTGATTTTGAAATCATGGATCTTCCTTATAGATCTCTGCCAAATTTGTTGAAAAACTTAGTCATGCTAACCCGTTTTGAATCAGTGAAATGACATTTTTGTAGTCTATCCCAAAATGCTAACATATTGTGTGTTGACGCATAGTCCTTCATAGACCAAATAAGTGCATCCAAACGTCTTTTTTTTTTCTCTTAAACCTCTCATCTCCGGACGCATCTAGCTATACCCAACCATAACCATTTCATTGAGCATCCGAAGTTCACGACCCATCTACCAAACAAATACGCTGCAAGCATAAGGCTTGTGTATTCCATGTCTGGTTTTGCGGACGAGCGTCGTCTGAGCTCATTGAGTTCACATCAAAGCATGCATGACATTCACTTTGACATGTCTTACTAGCTCTGGTGGACCTTTTGTGAGTCTTTTAAACAGTTTATCATTACGAGCTTTCTAGAAATACCAAATTATTCATAGATGATGATTTCTATCTAACTCCGGATCTTATATTTCATTCTTCTACTAGAACAAATAATCCAAGTTGGTACACACTTTTTATTGGAAAAGTACTTGGACACGATGGTGTAGAAGAAAGAGTTCAAGTTTGTAAGACATATGGGCATTCAAAAAATTCATGATTATTGGTAAATAAATCAAAAATCATTTTATTTATTTTATATGGTATATAATTAAATTTAAATGATATTGATACATATATATATATATATATATATATATAATAGATTTTAATATGAATATTTTGAAGCTTTCTACTCATATGATTTTATTAACATTTATATATTTACTGTAACAAAAATATTTAAACCATTAATTACAAAATTTCCAGTGTGAGGTTTTTAATAGTTTTAGTAATTTATAATCGTATTAAAAAATTTACAGCAAATTTTACAATTAAAATATTAAGGTCTCAATACTTTTTCAATGCAAAATTCAATATTAACTAATTATGCATTTTATATGGTGTATATATATATATATCTATATATATATTAAATGAGACTTTGTATTCACATGATTTTATAAACATTTGTATCTTGATATAGCAAAAAGGTTAAACCATTGATAACAAAGTATTTTAGTGTGTGACTTAAAATTGAGCTTTTCGCAAATATAACTCAAAACTCAAAACTCAAATTCAATCACAAAACTAACTCACTATTTTTTGGAACTTTTATTTTTCCCTATTCACCCCCAAATTTTTTGATTATTCAAGAAAATGTCATTACTTTTTTTTTTCCAAAAAAGTTTGTTTTACTCTATCATCCTCATCTTCATCAAGTATTTACAATATTGCCATTTCCATCAATATACCAAGCACCATGAACAAGCAATTTGAAGATTTTAATGCATCTAAAAATTGATTTCAATCCTCCTATCTCATTTCTTGTGCTCAAAACCTACATCTATTCAGTTTCTCTCTATATTAATCCAAAAAAACCCAAGATTTTGATTCTACACTTTGTAAGGTTCAAACTCATGCTTCTTGATCATTAACAAGTGAATATGTTTCGTGGCGAAATTATGTGTGATAGGAGAAACTAATAGAGTTATCTCAATGGTTGAAAGTATGAAATTAATTTTTTCTAGATATGTTCGTCAGAAGACTTCCGTGTAAGTCTTCCGTGTAAGTCTTCTGGTCGTAGAAGACTTATACAGAAGTCTTCTGGTCAATGAAAAAGTTACTTTGCAATTGACTTTATGTGTGTTTTCTAGAGACGACTTATCTGGAAGTCTTCCAACTTTTCTTTGTAAACAAAAAAATCTCAAAAATATCAGAGAAGATTCTCGGTAAGTCGTCTAGGATAAACAAGTTAGTTTTGCAATTGACCAGATTATGTCAGAAATTTGAGTTTCTCGAGACGACTGACATAAAAGTCTTATATTAGAAGACTTCCTTTAAGTCTTCCGAACTGTCGGTGAAAGTGTTCTCACTGTCGGTGAAAGTCGTCTCAAGTTACTTTTGCAATTGAAAAATAAAAATTAAATAATTAATTTTAACTAGACGAATTTCATGTAAATCTTCTGGCAGACGACTTACACGAAAGTCTTCCAGAATTTTATTCCGATATTCTTGTCAAGCCTTGGTTATCACAGAAGACTTCTTTGTAAGTCGTCTGCCGGAAAACTTACATGGAAGTCATCTAATTAAAATTAAATATTTTAGTTTTATTTTTCAACTACAAAAGTAACCTTAGACGACTTACTTGGAAGCCGTCTAGTTAAATGTAATATTTAAGTTTTATTTTCTGGTGAACGACTTTCATGTAACTCTTCTAGAAAAAGTGAAATTTCTCACACAATTCAGTCAACTACAAAACTAACATGTTTATCCTAGAAGACTTACCGGGAAGTCTTCTCTGGTATTTTTGAATTTTTTTTCAAAAACAAAAGTAAAGCCAATATTGACAAAGGTAGACTTTCAAAGAAATCTGCTATAGAGTAGACTTCTCTGGAAGTCTTCATTTGTAAAATTTAATTACAAAGATGACCTAAATGAAAACTTCCTTGAAGTTTTATGGACGACTTCCGTGGAAGTCTTCTACGTCAAAGTTTAATAAACTTTCATTTTCTCTAAAACTATAAAGAATTTTTAACATTTTCTTGTTAATTCATGTATCTTAGTTGATATTAGGGTTTCTGAATGAAATTCATAACTTAATTTTTTTAATATGAGGTTACAAACATTCATGTTTATTAATGTTTTTAACTAATCTGAGAAGACTTTCGTGGAAGTCTTTCTATGTTAGTTTTTGTAAACTTGTTAAGTAACTTTAAGATATGTTTTTTTATCTTTCAAAAGTGTTAAGTAACTTCAAGTATATTAAGTAATATGGTGTGATGTGTCTTCTTAGATCATAAGATATATTTTTAACTTTCATGAAATTTAAAATTTCAATTGAAATTGTTATATCTTTGAACTTATGCAATGTTTTATATATGTGAATTTGACTAAGTTTTCTTTAGAAGTCTATTCTCTTAGTTGTAGTAAATTTGACTAATTTTTTTTTGTGTTATTGTGTTTTGCTATTGAAGTTGTATCAATAACTTCAATGATATCAAGTACTTTTGGCAAGATAATATTGTAGACATGAACATATTTACCAAAAATATCTCATTAATATCTGTTTAAATTTACAGAAGAATTTATACACCTACAATCACAAAATAAACCATAAACAAAATTATTATAGATCATTCCTCCACAAAAACAAGGTTAAACTCCACTTGACATAGAAGAAGACTCCGTCTAGAAGACTTAGATTTCCGAGAAGACTTCCTTGAATTCTTCCAAAGCCTAACTCTGATCTGAAAAATCTGTAAATCTAAAACGTTCAAATGACTTCAAAACAACGAAAATAAGTATAAGGTGAGACGGGTATATCTGCAAAACAATATGAATTAGTGAGAAAGAAATTAGACAAAAAATGATAAATTGATATAAAGTTTGGTGTTTTCAAGTTCTAAAAGACCTTAGAGAGGTTGGAGAGTTTTAGTTTGGAAAAAGGTAAGACCTTTAAGAAACCATAGACTTACCAAAACTTCGCCATCGAAATTTACCAAAGCGCTCAGATATGTTATGAAAGAGGAGATATGAGAGAAAACTCTGCCAGAAGACTTCCACTAAGTCTTTTAACTCATTAAATGTTATGGAAGTCTTATGAGTTTGTCTCATATACGAAATACATGCATATCCAAAATCATTCAAATGACTTCAAAACATTGAAAATCTTCAAAATAAGGTAAGAACGTAAAATCACAGAAAGAATTTTCAAAAGGTAAGCGTTTTAAGAAATTAGGTGTTACCAAATGAAAAATATAATTTATATATCTGCTTTTCAAGGAGTGGAAGATGAGAACCATTTAATTAAAAACCTGCAAAAACAAAATAAATCAGTGAGAAAGACATGAGATAAAATGAGAAATTGATATAAAATTACTATTCGCCAAGAAGACTTCCACGGAAATCTTCTAGTGTATTATTTATTGGAAGACTTAAGTCACCTAAACCCTAGACTCAAAATAACTAATTAACTAGAAACAAACACTTCATAAAACTTAAAATCAACATTAAAAGTATTTAACATATACAAAACTAAAAAATATAAGTCACATTTTATTTTTTCAAAAACAAATTAAGATTCCAAAATTTAACCGTAATAATGCATACACTTCTACAATTTATGTTACCAAAATCAACTTTAAAAGTGTTTAATATACACAAATTAAACACATATATATTACAAGTCATTTTTATTAGATCTTAATTTATATCATTTATAAATATTTATAATTACATAATTTCAATTTTTCCACATTAAAATATTTTCTTATAAAATTTATAATATTTTTTAAATTGCATGTTCCAAGACTACCAAATAAAATGTTTGGGCTGAATCTCAAGCCCAAACTTTTCACATAACTGTGACTCTTAGGAAGATTCAAACTCCGGAAAGTGTTGTAGCACATTCCTAGATCTCATCTATCACTGGACCATAATCCTGTGGGCTATATCGACTTTGTTCCTTTTTCCGTAACGGTAAATGCCTGTTTTCAGTAATTGATTTATTTATCAAAAGAAAATTGTTGAAAATATTAATGCATGACGCACTCGAAATTTCGTAAATAGTAGGTGATATTTTTCAAAAATGTTGTACTAATTAGATCTCTTTCTCTATCAATAAAAAGGAAAGACAAAAATAATGTGGTGCAAGTGATTTCCATCGAAAAAGAAAATTTGTTTGACTCTATCACGAAACTTTTGTTACTTTGGACAGCCGGTGTGGATCAATAACGGATCCATGATTATATTTTTATCAAAAATCAATATATGCATATATATATATATATATATATATATATATATATATATATATATATATATATATATAAGTGCCTCCAATTATTTTTTTTTTGTTATTATTTGGGATACAATACAAAAAAACAAAAAAAATATTTAATTAGAGGCACTTTTTGTTTTTACTCACTAAAACTAAGAACACTTAACTAAGCTGATATACATTACATAAAGAAACAAAATAGAAAATAGTAGGGGGCACATGACCCCATACTATAAGCCCTACATCTGCACCTGCATATTTATTGTCAATCGGTATATATATTTTGTCAAAGAGATTATTAATTTATATAATATTAATTCTAGTTTGAGAAGATAGTAAAAAGAGCATTGTATACACAAACTTTACAAACCCATAGTTTCTAACTTCGATAAGAATCTCAAATGCTACCGGCTAAAAAACTTGTTTTTCTCTTCCAATTTCATTAGCTATTGGATGGAATACTAGAACTAGGAGAACATAAAGATATTAGATAAACCCGTAAATAAGGTAAAAATAGGAATTTAAATAAAAAAAAGAACAATGATATGTTCAAATTAACCTTCAAGATACTCTGTCAAATAATAGTTCGATGTAGTATTTAAAGATTGAATCCATAGGAAATGTGGACACACAATAAATTTTAGATATTAAAATTCAGCTAGGTAAACAATAATAAAACAGTAAACAAAACAGTAAGCAGATTATTGATTGGTTGTGAGAATATAAGAGATAAAAGCTAAACTTAGAGATCTGTCAATCAAGAGATTCAAAACTACGATCAAGAATGCTAAGGGTTTTATAAATTCAATTATAGAACTCGATTTAAATAAATAAGTAATCTAACTTTCGCATGCAATTACTAATCAGGTGTATGAATCATATGTTTCAGCTGTTATGTGCAAACAAGGAGCGAGTGTTGATCGATACTGTGGCATGAGTGTCAATCGATTCTTCTTCAGACAAGCATTAATGACCTAATAAATTATGTTCAACTAGATTCCTATACCAATTGTCGCATGTGCATAGGTATCTAATCCATCAGAGTTGGAGTTCTGTTAATTGATTGCACTCCCATGCCTCTCAATTGTCCTATGATTCTAGGTTCAAGTGATCAGTCACACTCTCGTGTTATTGAACTATTCGTGTTATTGACATTAAGCTCATGAAATCCTTAAACCTAACAAAAGAATTACTCAAACATGGAAGTAATAGTATAAATCATAGTCTGAATAATAATAGAATAGAGAAATCAATAATAAAACCAATGGATTTTTAGATCAACTCTCAAGAATTTCTAATCTTTCTATCCAAACCTAAAACTAAGTATAAAACAAAGTATAGAAAACGTAGCCGTCAACAATGGCTTATAAAGCATAAATGTAGGGTTTAAACTTGTCCAGGGGCATTCTGGTAATTTATGGTGGATTCTGGGGCTTAAGTTGATCATAAAATAGATGTGGTATGTGTTCTGTCATCACCGTCGATCGAAACCAAGGGTTCACCTTCGATTGACATTCCTTCATCTCCTCGACAACTTCATCTCGTGAGGTAGACTGACCACTCTGCAGTAAAATGAGAATAACTTATGCTATAAGATGCTGATTGACTTCAAACCGGTGGAATTGAAAATATAACTCAAATTTCTATCTTGTGTCAAAATATCCAATCAATCTCACCTTGGGAAGATCTCCAGCCATAGCTAAATTTCTGACGCGTCTACGCAGTTCTTCACCTCAAAAAGCTCCAGAATCACTAAAGTTCTCCAGAACGTACTTGAACCTGAAAATACTCTAAATCATACTCCAAACACATATAGTAGACTCTAAATATGACATATATCATGGTCTAAATGCGGTAAAATCCATGGTATATCAACTCCCCTAGACTTATCCTTTTGTTTATCCTCAAGCAAAACATAGAGTAGTCTTGTGAAAGAGCTTTGAAAAACAAGGACTCACAAAATCTCTAGCTTGTCATTATCACCTTTACTATGTTGCATCCACATCAAATAAGTGTCAGTTTTAAAGAAACTTTATATACCTTATCCTAGTATATCATTCAAATCCATTTTACCAACAACTTAGCAAATACTAGCTTGACTCACCCCTCTACAAACCTCATTTCCTGCACAAAATAAAAGCGCAGGCTTTACCTCGGGAATATCGATCATATGACACTTGGACTCTTACCCCTACAAGTATTTGAACACACATGCAATCTTCTTTGATCTCTCTTGCTTTCGTGAATCTCTTTATATTGTTATTATTATTTTATTATTATTATTATTATTATTATTATTATTATTATTATTATTATTATTATTATTATTATTATTATTATTATTATTATTATTATTATTATTATTATTATTATTATTATTATTATTATTATTATAAGTCCAATGAATCAATGATGCTGATACAATTCATCTTGTTCTTTTATTTTTTATTTTCATTTTTGACAAAGTGTAGGCCGTCACAGGTAATTTACCTACCTCTCGCTTCCAACGATGTGTGATCATTTCTTTGAATTATAACAATGGGGTCACAAATAATTTACATACCCCAATGGATCTCAGGAATCATCTCAATCTTTATTTTTATAGATGCTGAAGAAAGAGAGAAGGAAATCGGTAGCACACAGACTTTTACCTTCAAGCCTTGCAAGAGAAATTAGATTCAATGTATGCCAATTCCAAAGCAAGAAAATAATTCAAATTAGGATGGAGGTTAGCTTCGGTTCCTTCAAAATTTCTAAGCAAGTGTGATATAGTGGTAGAATGATCCACTTTGTTATCTCTAGTACTCTCTGCAATCAACAAATCTAGAATGATGCTATAGAATGATTAGATAATAAGTAAAAAATTAAATATGATCACAATCTCCTTATTGACTCAATAAAAAACATAAGAATAAAAATCTAAAATAGAAAGCAATATCAGTAAACCTCCCCCAGAATTAAATAACACTGTTCGCAGTGTTATCCCTTCTCGGTTAGGTGGGAAAAAATGAAAACATAAGTAAAAGTAATGAGGACATTCGAAAATACCCGAATCTGTTACGAGTGTCAATCAATGGTAATGTTATGATGTCGACCGATGGTGATTGGTATCGACTGATGGTTGTTCTCCGTCGTCGACCGATGGCTGTCTCGATCTTCCTTTTTTTTTGCAAATAAGGAAAATAAGAAAATTAGTAAAATCATGAAAATAAAATAAATGTAAAACATATCTAATAGTGGGTTGCTTCTCACTCAGCGCTTATTTTTATCCATTAGCTTGAGTTTATGGAGGTCTGACTTAGTCCGGATGAGAATGTGAACTTGCTCCAAAACAAGTCTCAGTGTGTGTCTTCCTCATTTTGTTGATGCAATTGATAAAAACTCTTGCAGAAACTTCCCTTTTGTCTCTCTGCTCTGGATCATATAGCACTCTAACCTTGGTAAAAGGTCATGGACGTCCTCTGCGGCACACCCTATACTCATGACTTCCATCTTGACATAGAAAAGGAGCTAGTGATAGGAAATCTGTATATGCATTTTTTTTTCTTTTTCTTGGCTTTCCCCCAGACTTTGACTTTTTCAGTCTCGGGTTGTTCTGAAATTCGGAGGGTGTCGACCAATACTGAAGGTTTTGTGTCAATCTATTTGAAGGCTGAGTGTCGTCCGATGCTGAAGGTTTCATGTCGATCGATTATGAAGGCCGAGTGTCGACCAATGCTAAAGCTGGTTTTGCAGTCTTGGAACTTAGATCAGCTGTAGGTGCTAGATCTTCAAACAACTTTATGCATGAAATAATCTCCTCACTTTTATTCTTCTCCACATGATGATAGAAGACAATTTCATCAGCAATAGTTAGGCACATTTTATTCCTCTTTAGATCACAAACTGCCCCCACTGTAGCCATGAATGCTCTTCCAAAAAAAAGAGATAAAAGATTTCAAACTTGATTTGATCTCCACAACATGAAAGCCAACATGGATAGTGCATTCCCCTATCTCCACCTTAACATTCTTGATCATGTCTGCTAAGTTTTATTTGGAGTTATCCACGAAGGTGAAACTATCTTGAGAAGGTTCCATCTTTAATCCTAATAGCTCAGCAGTGTCTATGGCCATGATGTTGACTCCAGATCCAGTATCGTATAGGGCATTTCAAAAATCAGAGTTATGTATACAACATGGAATCATGAACTTCCCAGGATCTTGTTCCTTCTTTGGTGTCCTCTTAGGTTTACGGCTGACCTTGTTGAATAGTAGCTCAATGTCCTTATATGTCTCTCTACTCTCTCTGAAGAAATTACCAAGTCTGTACTTATGATAGGCATCGTCGAAAGACATATCCTTAGTAACCCTCTTCACTCTCTTGTGAAATCCATCAAGTTCAGCTTTGTTACCTTCTCTCCTGAGATGTTGGGAACATAGAGTTTCTAGACTTCACTCTCTTCTCATATGGAATTCTTTCTTTCATTGCATGCTGATCCATGACAGTTTCATATTCGTCCATAGGGTGTCGATTGCTACTATGTTTTTGTTGTCAATCGGTGCTCGCCTGTCGTTTTCGATCGACGTTTTCTTGTTGATGTCGATCAACGTCATCTATTTCATGGTAAGGGATGGGAGGATGCGGGTGTCGATCAGCGAAGTCTGAATGGCTCATGATTTTCGCTGCTCCTACATACTCTTCAATGGGTGTCGATCGATGCTCAGTAGGTGTTGTCGATCGACACCAGTGCGAGCTGCCAAATGACATAGAACATTTGACTAGAAAAGCACCTTCTTCCAGCTTCTCATGCTCGATCACTTCCCCAAAATTATTATCTAAGATGGCATCAACCTGGTGCCTCTTTCTTTCCTCAGCTTTCTCTTTAACCAGAGCTTCTTGCTTCTTTACAGCTTCTGCAGTCTGAGAAACCTGGGTATCTAGCATCATGACATGGGCGTCCAAGGCTTCAAATTTTCCAAAAAGGTCTTTGTAGAAAACATCCAACCTCAAATTTAAGTATGCACTCAACTTTTGCTGAATTTTCAAGACCTTCTCCATCATTAATTCCATCATCTGAATATGGCCCTGATTCTCATCCTTCTCTACAGCCTGTTCCACCATTGAAACTTCATGTACATAACCAATCTCGGCCCTCAACAATCTAGTCAACATCCATTACAACTGATTTCATCATGTGCATATCCAGATTTTTAGTACTGTTGCTAGACACCTAGTTCTCAATCAGTCTCTTAGCCTCTTCTGGTGCTTTAGTCTTGATGTTCCCTTCGCTTGCACCATCCAGCATCAACATATACCAAAAATGAATACCCATGAAGAAGATTTCCAACAGCTGAACCTCCGTGAAGCCATGATGTGGACAATACCTTTGGTATCTCCTAAACCTGTCCCAAGAGCTTCTGAATGCTTCAATAGGTCCTTGAGAGAATATCCAAATTTCATTTCTCATCTCTGCAGCCCTTGGCATCATCAAAGAATTCAGTCAGAAACGCAGTCTTGACATCCTTCTAGGTAGTGAGAGATTCTGGTGGGAAGAGCTTAGCCAATTAACCGCATTCCCAGAGAGAGAATATTTGAATAGCTTGTAGAGGATGTATTTTTTGGTTCTCGCATTGCTCCTGAATAAGATATGCAAACTCTTCGAGAGTTTCAATATGGTCCAAGGGATTTTCATGAGGAAGACCATGAAAAGGACGCTGATCCACATAAGAAAAGTAAGCGAGATTTATAGCAATCCCCTGGATTTCTGAATGTTGATTCGCACGCCTATTAGCACAGAGCTGACTGAGTTTGATCCATTCTGCTATTGTTCTCTGTTGAATACCTTTATCATTCTCAGTAGCAGCTAATGCCTCAGAAATTACAGTCCCATGTGCATCTATCTTTTGACCTGCTGCATTACCACATATGACCTTCACAGTCATGCAAGTCTCCATTCTCATCCCTTTGTAGCATAAGTGTCGCGACCATGTCTACTCTTGGATTGGTATCGATCGATGCTCGAGTTAAAGTATCGATCTTTGCTCTTTCAAAAGTGTCGATCTGCGCATTTCTTTTTGTGGATCAAGCGTTCCAAACGTGTTGGGTCTGAGAATAATTTTTTTTCCTTGCTGCCTCCTGGTACTGTTGGGCATGTACCCTGAAAACAATAATTTTTTTTTTGTAAATAACTTAAAACAGAAAGTAAAATCCTATACTAAACCTATTAATCAAGTCCAATGGTGAATCCAATGCTCCCTAGCAATGATACCAAATTTGATATGCTCAAATTAACCTCAAGATACTCTCTCAAATAAGAGGTTCGATGTATTACTTGAGAATAAAATCCACAGAGAGTGTGGGCACACAATGGACTTTGGATATTAAGATTAAGCTAGATAAACAATAATAAAGCTGTAAACAAAACATTACGGCCGATTATTGATTGATTGTGAGAATATAAGAGATAAAAGATAGACTTACGAATATATCAATCAAAAGATTCAAAACTACATAAAAGATGCTAAGATTTTTATAGATTCAATTCTAGAAGTCGATTTAAAATAAGTAAGTAATCCAGCTTTCGCATGCAATTACTAAACATGTGTCTGAATCCTATGTCCAGCTGCTGTGTGCGAACAAGGAGCAAGTGTCGATCGATGTTATTACCCTGAGCGTCGATCGATGCTTCTTCAGGCAAGCATAACGACCTAATTGATTATTGTTCAACTAGATTCCTAGACCAACTGTCTTATGCGCCTAGGTATATAATCAAGCAGAGGTTCAGGTTCCGTTAATTGATTCACTACCGTGCCTCTCAATTGTTTTATGATTTTAGGTTCAAGTAATCAGTCACACTCTCGTGTTATTCCACTACTCTATATCCTAGTATTACAAGTCACCCTGATGTAGAAATCTATAGATAAACCTAGCAATCCTAATTGATCATTTGTTTGACATTAAGCTCATTGAATCCCTAAACCTAACAAGAGAATTCCTCAGACATGGAAGCAATAACACAAATCATAGTCTGAATAATAATGGAACAGAGAAATATATTATAAAACCAATGGATTTCAAGGTCAACTCTCAAGGATTTCTAATATTTCTCTCCAAACCTAAAACTAAGAATAAAATAAGTACATAAAGTGTAGCCGTCAACAATGGTTTAGAAACATAAATATAGTGTTTAAACTCGTCCATGGCATTATGGTAACTTGTGGTGGCTTCTGAGATTAAGTCGGTCATAAAAATAATCTCGACTGTGTTCTGGCATCACCGTCGATTGAGATTCCTCATCTCCTTGATAGATTCATCTCGCGAGGCACACTGACCACTCTTCACAAAAAGGGCATAACTTATGTTTAGATGCTGATTGACTCAAACCGGTGCATTAGAAAGCTAACTCATATCTATGTTTTTTCTCAAAATATAAGATCAATCTCACCGTTGGATATCTACATCCATAGCTAAATTCTGACGTTTCTTCGCAGTTCTCCACCTCATAAAGCTCTAGAATCACCAAAGTTCTCCAGAATGTACCTGAACCTGAAACCACTCAAAAACTACTCACAACATATAATAGAATACTAACAGGACATAGAACATGTCTAAAGTGGTAAAATCCATTGTATATCAGCCAACTTTATCAAATCACAAACAAATAAATACTAGTATGACTTATTATCTGGATCTGATCTTATACGAGATCCGCTCTAGATCCGTTACAAATCGCTATGAATCCATTCAAAATAGGATATCCAGGGTGATCGATCTGGATAATAAAATCCTGAATCCGTCAAACCCGGATCCAAATCCGAGCGGAATATGTGTTTTCAAATATTAATTTTTTAATTTTATTAATACTTATATTTAATATATTAATATTATATCTAAACTTACGGTTATACATATATCTATATAAATATTACATGCACATTATATTATATATATATATATATTCATAGTATTTGATATAAATTATTTAATTCTTATTATTTTTAAAATTTTAGTATTCTTTATATAATATTTTTAATTTATTATATGCGATCGCTGATCTGTGTATTACTCTCTGCGCATCATCACCTAAGTGCCATAAGTTATTCCAGAGTATTTGACAGAAAAGTGTCGACTAAGTTTTACACCTATACTATGTTTTCTTAAGCTCATTGTTTGGCTATGCCCCTTTACTTACGCCTATTTACTTTAGAGATCCCCTTTGGACCGAGAAAAGTTTAGACATCTCCACTCTTACGAGATACGCTCCCCTTCTTTTCAACTTCACATCCGATTAAGAACACCTCACTATCTCACGATCTATCTAATGCAATTTCATTCAGACTTAGATCATGCTCTTCTTATGATAATATCATGACAAAGATACAGCCTACTTGTTAGATTAGTGTTTCTAAGGTTCATTAGAATGATTTGTTCTAACAGTTGCCTCAGAATATGCAAAGCGTCCTATCTATCACACTTTACAGCTTCATCATGCTTGTCTCATGCCTGAGTTCTAAAGATAGCTATATAAGCTATGAATTTGCTAGACATTGTGGTAAACATGACTTAGTGGTAGTTGCATTGCTCTGGAACTCTGTTACTTTGATGACGTTACTATTCACAAAAAGATTTGGTTAGGGATTATCAGCGAACATAGATACAAACCTAACATTTGAAATGCTCGTTGAACTAAATTGAATTCACAAAGAGATTATTAGGTGTCTAAGATTACACATACGAACTATTTTTGCAAGAGCTAAGAAATGTCCTGACTAGATAGTTGTGCACACATGTTTGAGTTTAAACTGTTATTCAATAATCTCTAACATCTTACTGCAATTATTGACTTCACTTTTTATTTCCTGGATCTAACGCATCTCATAACTAGTCTTAATAAACGACTCTATTTATCTGTTTTCTTTACTAGCTTCCTATGTTATTCGACCTACGCTTAATATGATAGCGCCATAAGATATACTGAGACCTATGAACCAGCAAGCGGTATGCAAGACAAAAATCTGTGTGAATTTCGATTCTCTAAGTTATACACATCGCGAAGCTATGATAAAATATAGAGCAGTATAACGTCAAAGGCTAAATCTTTGAGCATATCAACACTGCGATCCCACCAATATTTTCTTCATTCTTGTATCACCTACTATCGTAAATATCCTTGTTGCGGGCTTTACCATTAAATCGCGAGACACTCACTGTTGAAAGTTGATTGTGCAATCGAACTACATACATTGACCCGATTGTCTTTGCATGTTCCTACCATACCAATTAAATCCATGTTTCAATAAGTAAGCTAGATTAGTTGGTTCGTAACATTGTTTTTTCTTCGTTTTTTTGATTCAGGGAGTTGTTAATCTGACTCGTGAAGACAAATATTTACATTTAGGGTTGTCTTGATCACAGATATCCGACATGAATGAATATTCTATGATAATGTTTCCCTTTGTTTTTCAGGTGTTAGTTGTATAATTATTTCTAAGGACCATGCAGTGGTTGTGTGTTTCCTGATTGATCGACTATTTTATTCTTGCGACTGAAAACTAACTTCGTTCTAAAAATAGTTAGTATGTCCTCTAAATCTTCGTTGCAATAGCGTTCAAGCTATCGTCTTTTAGTGGTATATGCCATGATTATCTCTATATTGTTAGATTGTCTGTTATTATAACTTTCTCTTATTTATTTTACCTTCCAGTATATAGTTGAAGTTGCAACTCTAAATAGTAACTATACATATAGAAATCTTATAACTCAAATTAAAGAAAGATCAATAATAAGCTTCGATAGAGCAACCTGCTCACATACTGCAAGGGAGAATGTCAGAATCCAGTATATTCAAAGCATAATGTTTCATACGATATTCACAGAAATGGGGTGAAATTTGTCTGGAGAAATAAATGTACATAACTATCTCGTGTAAGATATTAATTAGCCTTTAAGATACTAGAATTGTTCACACATGTGAGGTGCCTACTGCGGGTTTCATTATTAGAAGTATCATTCTTTCACAACTAGGCTCAGATTCAAGCATAAAAACTATAGTGATTCGAAAAATGGGAAGGATGATATGGGTTTAGAATAAGGCTTTTCACGTAGAGAGGTGGGCACTTCATCCTTGAAAGTCGATAAAGAAGAGCCTTTAAAATTTTCTCACAACTAGACTTGTGTGGCTACGTTGAGTTAGTAACTCTATATGTGTGTTTATACTGATGTGCTGATCGGAGGGATTGACGAAATGTGCATATCCAAAAACATACATAAAGTTGGCAATACATCTTGAACAATTTTTGGAATGTTGTACCTTTGAGTCTTCACTGCTATGATTATCTGACTCGACTTCGATTGAGAAAACTGGAAAGAAAATTAGAGCTGAAGGAGATCTACATAATGGAACGAATCTATTGTATGCTCTGCAGATTTATATATTTGGATATATGGAAGCTATATCTGGATTCAGAGCTTATGTTAGCAAACAAAGTGAGTGACAGTTTCAGAGTCGCAAAGTGGTCGTAATTGGAATGTATATGGCAAAACTTCATCTGAAGACATCATTGACCCTGAGAATTACTTCTAGAGAAGGATTTGTATAGAGTTTTCTCTGTACAATATGTTCTTGCATCAATATGAGACTAACTTTAATTCTTTAGTTGTTTGTCTGTGTGTTGGGCGGGAGGCCAAAACGCCCGGGAGCATTGTAATCCATCAGTCTCTCATGACCGCAAATTGGTGATGCTTGTTTTATCTGCTGAATATCTAAAGAGGATAAGAAGCTCGACCCAGATGAAAGTGCGTATATCATGTTTTGAAATATGATAAAAAGGCATGATTGGAGCGAGTACATGAAGTGAGAAGTTGTAGAATCTACATGTTTGAACATGGAAGAATCTGACGAACAGCGATGCAAAGGCATACATTTGACATTGAGACTTGTAGAATTAGACAGATGGTGCAAAGGATATGATGTCTACGGTTAATGTTGTAGAAAGAGCCAAGAATAATATCATGACCAAAGAGCAGCATAAAGGAAAAGAAGAAGTTGTTGTTGTGCCAATGATCTGCATTAAATAAATGAATAAATGAGAGTTTTTATAAGTTTATGAGGTTTTTTTTTTCATTTATCTTTCACTTTTTTTGAGAGAAACTTTAATAATATTAACAGAAAAAATTAGAGAAGTAGAGAAAATTTGAAAACCCGCAACACCAAAGCCAAACCAGATGCACGTCTGAAGAAAAAGATGCGCAATTCAAAAAAAAAAAAAACAAAAAAAAATAAAAAAAAAAAAAAAAAAAAAAAAAAAAAAATAAAAATTAAGATGATCGATTTGTACATAAAATCGTTTCTAGGTTCTTAGTAGTTTTTCCTTTTCTTATTAGTGTTCTGATGATTTAATAGATTCTTGATAAGGGTGTGTTCTTTCTGTGTTAAACTATTTGTTTTTTTTGTTTTTGATTTTTTGAAAAATTATTGTTTTAGTATTTAACTATAATTTGAGTTCATAATTTCAAGAAAAAACCCAATGAATAAAGAATAAAAATCATTCAAATAAATGATCAACCTGTCGATTTTAAGATTTTGGTACTCATATAATTTAATTGTATTTTATCAATAAAGTAGATTTCACACAATCCATCACATATGGAGACGGAAACTCACAAAAGCTGCCATGAGTCTGCCTAGCTCAAGTAAACAAAGGGTTTCGTTGACCAAATTCTCAACCATAAAAATAATCACCATATGTTATATTAAAATATACAATAACACACACACCATGAAATATCAAACTTGTTAATATCCCTATGTGGGAATTTAAACTTTCAAAAGTTGACCTGACTATTAAGCACTCGGTACTTTGGAACTTAGCCTTACTAATAGTATTACCATTAGACAGTATCAATATGTAACACCAGCATATCGCTTCAAACGGACTTCCCGATTTGTAAAAAATTCTTCCCTTAGCAACCAGAAACTTGACCGTAACTTAAGCTAAACGGTTGTCCATTGAACATGTTATGCGGCTCCCGTTATAACCCTTAATAGTCATAAACAGACATAATTGTAACCTAGTGCTTAATTATTCGTTTGTTCTTTTGATGTATAAACCCGCATAAACACCATAGCTTCTTGAGAAACCCGCACAACAGCTTTACCTTCACGCTGTAATGACATTTAGTTTCTCGTTACTATGCTAAATCTATTTTGTGTCATCTTATGTTGAGTACGTGTTACAATGTTTGAGTAAAAAAGTCGGAGATGAATCAAAAGATAATAAACTATCCACCTAACGCGATATTTAAAGATATGTCTCTAAGGACTGATTTATTCTTAAGTTTAATATCAAGTAATACGATTATAATCTCCAAGTGATAAAAAAGAACACCGCAACACTGCGCAAGCTAGTCTATCACATGTATTTCTTTTAAAACCACCGACTGTTATAATTAATAATTTGAGCTTTAAATTTACTCACATTATCCTTATATTAATGCAATAATGATCAATACTGATTATTTCTAAATAATAATATAAATTGACTAGCAGCATGAGACATCAATTGATAAAACCACGATTTAACCAATGAAATTTAATTACCCACAAAAAACTAACGGGCTTACTTGAGAGATTTAGGCGACAGAAGCATGTTGGCTTGGTTACGTCTAATATCGGGATATGTACAATATTCTGCGAGGCTTCATATAAAGCGCGCCATGGTACAAATACAGTAAACCCTTTGGTTGAGAGAGGGCAACGAGTTAGGAGGTCTGTTTTAAGAATGGGACAAAACCAAACCAGCGCTCAGTATATATGACCAACTGGCACCCCACGTCAAAGACTAAAACAGTATACTTATTTATAGTTATTATTAGGTGGTTCATAACTCATTGTGACCGATTTAGTCACTTATAAGTATTCCCCACTCAAGTGAGAATATACCACTTACAAGTCAGGGCGATTCAAAACACATACACATACATTCTTACATTGCTAATGTCACTTTGCACTGTACAAATCCCATATCCCTTACAACCAGTTAATGACAACAAATAGTGAGAAACTCCAATAAAATGCTGTGATGATTAGTGTTATTACACTAAAAATAAAATGACAATACTACTGAAAATGTCGAGCTAACACTTAAGAGCCCTCTAACATTTATTTGTAATGCGCAGTATAGCTAAACCCAAATTGCTTATATATTTAATATGTTTGCTAAAACAAATACAGAAAACCTTACACAATCGGATAAATAAATAAGAAACATGGAATAAGCAGCATTTAGAATTCAAAGGGCACGACATTATTTGCAATATCCAGGATGCAAGAATAAAAAATCAGCAGCAAAGAGAGGAGTATAAATCCATCACATATAAATTATATCTATACTTTTAATGTAGTTTGAGAGCTCTGCGAATAATCGACTCGTTCGGGGAATGAGTGTATTATCAAAAGTGGAAAATCATTCACAATTTTTATTCAAACTAAAACCCAGACAACCACACATATTATTAGATGACCACATCCGCAAATTACTGTACACACAATCAATATCATCTCATCAAAAAAACTAATTATTTATTATTATTGTTGTTATACACTCCCCAGCCATGACACCCAAATTTTTATCCGCCACCCATGCATTTGGGTAGTAATTAAAATTGGTGATAAAATCGCGACAATAATAAACCCTCTATGAAATCATCTTATCGAAAACGAATGCGAACCACTTACTTTGTACATATCGCCAACAAAACCAGTCTCACCCCAATGCAAGATTCTTGCTGCTAACGTCAAACGCAAAGACTATATCATGTTGAGCAAACTCCGGCCAAAACAACCACAGAATCGCCACTGTCCACGTTTGAGAACCCTTTTTAGACACTAGACATACACAGACAGCTCGTAGACATAACGATGTCACACAAGACACGCTTACAAAGATCTTATTTCTCAAGTCAATGACACCCTCAAGCCCTAAGTAAGCGACTAGTTATATGGATCTATCTCTAGAAGAAAACTGCTCATTGCCCAAGACTGGTTGTTAATTACTCGACGAATGATAGTTTTCACTAAAAGACTATGATAAGTCCATTGAAATATAGATTCAACACCTGGCTACCTTCTGTTGGATGCTGAGAAAACCCGCTAAACATCGAACCTGAGCCAATCTGCCAATCAAAACCGTATAAAACAAACCCGCAAACACCATGAGAGAGCATTTTGTAAAAACCCCGCAAACCACCACTCTTGAGAAACACGCAAAGACTATCCTATGCGTGTTCGTATTCTCTCTGAAAAGACTCAAAAACCGACATAGAAACAAAGGCAACCCTGCTCAGCGTACACAGTCGCTGCCTTTTCGCTTGCTCGAGAAAACCCAGCAAAAATTCTTTACCCTATTAGTATCTTCGTATCGCCGTTGCAGGAGAAAAATCACTAGTCCGGCACGAAAATCTACTCACGCTGACTGCGTTGTGAGGAAAACCCGCAAAACACCAGCGTGAGCTCTGATCTGCGAATAAGACATCCCCGCCAGAACACCTTTTACCTCCAGTTGCAAAAACCCTTCAAAACGAAACAGACGATCGTCAGAGACACGACAAACCCACACTTCATAAATTCACGTGACCTATTCCACTGAATAGTCAATGTGTTGAAGAAAACTAGCACCCCAACAAACACCAGCGCGTGAGAAACCCTTCAAACTATTTATCAAGCAAGAGATGCGAACAGAATTCAGTATAAGATAACCACACGCAGAGAGCATACTCATCGTCGTTGAACATATCCCGCAACACCACACTTATCTGATGATCGATAACCCTGCAAACCACCACAAGCGAGTCATTTTGCAAAACAAAAACAACGCACGCATTATACATCCAATACAAATCTCAGTTGAAAAAACTCCAACGCGCAAACACCAACGTGACTGTCTTGATGAAAATAATCTCGCCAAATTAATGCACAACATACACCTATTCTGCAACGGGGCTGATTTTCAATTGAGTATATATAATGAAATTACCCGTTCATAATCACCACGCACAAATTGAGAAAACCGCAGAACACCAGCGAAAAGAAACAGCAATACCACCACGATTGAGAAACCCGCATAACACCAGCGAAATTGAGAAAACCCGCGAGAACAACCAGCATGAAAGTTTAAGTAGACCGAACCATTTTCTGACGCCGCGGGCTCATCTATTGTCCGCTAAACAAAAAGATTAACTTTGGAGTGG
>CAJHQP010007821.1:0-30149 GCA_905132765.1 Moricandia arvensis
TCCTTTTATTCTTAGTTTTTATGCCGTGTAAACCTCCCATTGAAGAGAACTATAAAGATGAGCTTGAAGGGGAACCAGCAGCTGATGAGAAGCAATATCAGAGAATGGTAGGAAAGCTGATCTATCTCACCATCACTAGACCTGACTTATGCTTTGCAGTGAATCAAG
Source organism: Moricandia arvensis (assembly GCA_905132765.1). NCBI lineage: Eukaryota > Viridiplantae > Streptophyta > Magnoliopsida > Brassicales > Brassicaceae > Moricandia > Moricandia arvensis. The sequence goes on from CAJHQP010007821.1 coordinate 169, forward strand.
TGAGTCAACATATGCATGCTCCAAACAAACATCATTGGAGAATGGTGGAAAGGATCCTGAGATAGATCAAAGGCACACCTGGTAAAGGTATTTGGATGGGATGCAATTCAAATACTAATATTGTTGGCTATTGTGATGCGGATTAGGCAGGAGATAAAAATGACAGAAAGTCAACAACTGGGTATTGTACTTTTGTTGGAGGCAATCTAGTAACGTGGAAGAGTAAAAAAACAGAAGGTAATCTCAAGATCAAGTGCTGAAGCTGAATACAGAGCAATGGCAAGCATCACTGGAGAAATTGTCTGGCTGAAGCATCTGCTTAAAGATCTTGGAGTTGAATCATCTCAACCGATTGTCTTACACTGTGACAATCAAGCAGCAATCCACATTGCATCCAATTCAGTATTCCATGAAAGAACAAAGCATATTGAAGTGGATTGCCACTACATCAGAGAAAAGGTTCAGGAAGGTGTGATCATTCCATCATATGTGAAGAGCTCTGATCAGGTTGCTGACATCTTTACCAAGGCAACATCATCAAAGGTGTGTGATGCTCTCCATTGCAAGATTGGCTTATTGGATCTCCACCAGCCAATCTTGAGGGGGAATGTTGAAAGAGAGCAAGTACACACCTCCTCACTGATATTGGGCTGTACAGCTGAGAAGGAGAATGAGCCCAAGAAGAGCAGCTTCAGTGATCCATTGGGCTCTAACCAAGAGAAAACCAAAGATAATGAAGAGACAGAAGCCCATTTCGTGACCCAACAAGAAGATAGCTTACAAGCAAGCAGACAGCTCAAGAAAGTCAACAAAAGTGGCTAGATATTTATCTGCTCAGAAGCACCTCTGGTTTTCATTATTAGCCCACGGTTTTGGCAAGTTGTTTTAGAGTTTTTATCTATATATTTAAGATATACCAGAGCTTGTAATAATTCAATGAAAAAGAATCACTCAGAAAGAACTCTTCTCTCCCATTTTGCTTACTGAAACAGATTGCATACTCACTTTCATCTAAAACTTGTTTGATCATACAAACAAGTTCTACTCTTTTCTACTAAAATCTTCACTAATGCTCCTTGGGAGGATGTTTCTATGGATTTTGTCTTAAGTTTACCCAAGATTAAACACAAGGATTCAATCTTTGTGGTGGTGGACCGTTTCTCCAAGATGGCCCACTTCATTCCATGTGACAAGACCAATGATGCCACTCAAACCGCAAACCTATTCTTTAAGGAAGTGGTGCGTTTACATGGGTTACCAAGGACTATTGTGTCTGACTGAGACACTAAATTCCTGAGCCATTTCTAGAGGACCCTGTGGAAGAAGCTTGGCACCAAACTACTCTTCTCCACGACCTGTCATCCTCAAACAGATGGACAAACAGAAGTGGTAAACCAAACCCTCTCTACCTTACTTAAAGTAACACTTGGTAAAAACTTGAACACTTGGTTAGACTGCATACCCTTGATTGAGTTTGCTTACAACCATGCTACTCATTCTGCTACTAAGATGTCACCTTTTGAAGTTGTTTATGGTTTTAATCCACTAACCCCTTTGGATCTTAAGCCAATTCCACAAGTTGAGCAAGTTAATCAGGATGGCCTAAAGAAAGGGGAAGCTGTGAGGAAGTTACATCAAAAGGTCCGAAAGAACATCATCAAGAAAACTGAGGACTACAAGAGGAGAGCTGACAAGAAACACAAGGAGATGACCTCTGAACCCGGAGAATGGGTCTGGCTCCACATGAGGACCGAGAGGTTCCCACAAGAAAGAAGTTCTAAACTGGCACCTAGAGGAGATGGTCCATTCAGAGTGTTGGAAAAGATCAATGACAATGCCTACCGCCTAGAACTTCCAGGTGAGTTCAACATTTCCCATACGTTCAATGTTGCTGACTTGTGTCCTTATCTTGCAGATGAACCAGTTTTGAGGTCAAAACCTTCTGAAGGGGGAGGGAATGATGAGGTCATTGTTAAGTTGAGGCATCTATATTAGGGTTGATTAGAAAGACGAGAGAAGAAGGGTTTGGGTCGACCTTGTCCAGAGACAAGAGGCTTTGCATACCTCAGTGCTCAATGAGGGACCTCATCCTTCAAGAAGCACACGGTGGGGGTCTTATGGGGCACTTTGGGGTAGACAAGACCTTGTCTATTGTAACTGACCATTTCTTTTGGCCGCACCTCAAGAGAGATGTGGAGAGGCACTGTGCTAGATGTGTACCTTGCCACAAGGCCAAGTCCAGGTCACACCCACATGGTCTATATTTACTTTTACTAATTCCTAATGCTCCTTGGGAGGATGTTTCTATGGATTTTGTCTTAGGTTTACCCAAGATTAAACACAAGGATTCAATCTTTGTGGTGGTGGACCGCTTCTCCAAGATGGCCCACTTCATTCCATGTGACAAGACCAATGATGCCACTCAAACCGCAAACCTATTCTTTAAGGAAGTGGTGCGTTTACATGGGTTACCAAGGACTATTGTGTCTGACTGAGACACTAAATTCCTGAGCCATTTCTAGAGGACCCTGTGGAAGAAGCTTGGCACCAAACTACTCTTCTCCACGACCTGTCATCCTCAAACAGATGGACAAACAGAAGTGGTAAACCAAACCCTCTCTACCTTACTTAAAGTAACACTTGGTAAAAACTTGAACACTTGGTTAGACTGCATACCCTTAATTGAGTTTGCTTACAACCATGCTACTCATTCTGCTACTAAGATGTCACCTTTTGAAGTTGTTTATGGTTTTAATCCACTAACCCCTTTGGATCTTAAGCCAATTCCACAAGTTGAGCAAGTTAATCAGGATGGCCTAAAGAAAGGGGAAGCTGTGAGGAAGTTACATCAAAAGGTCCGAAAGAACATCATCAAGAAAACTGAGGACTACAAGAGGAGAGCTGACAAGAAACACAAGGAGATGACCTCTGAACCCGGAGAATGGGTCTGGCTCCACATGAGGACCGAGAGGTTCCCACAAGAAAGAAGTTCTAAACTGGCACCTAGAGGAGATGGTCCATTCAGAGTGTTGGAAAAGATCAATGACAATGCCTACCGCCTAGAACTTCCAGGTGAGTTCAACATTTCCCATACGTTCAATGTTGCTGACTTGTCTCCTTATCTTGCAGATGAACCAGTTTTGAGGTCAAAACCTTCTGAAGGGGGAGGGAATGATGAGGTCATTGTTAAGTTGAGGCATCTATATTAGGGTTGATTAGAAAGACGAGAGAAGAAGGGTTTGGGTCGACCTTGTCCGTACAAGGCCGTACAGGCCGTACAAGGCCGTACAAGGCCGTACAGGCCGTACAAGGCCGTACAGGCCGTACATGCCGTACAAGGTCGACCAAAAGCATAAGATCTTTTAAGATCTTAGACGAATAAGTAACAAGAACAAGACTAGAAAGAGATTTGATGAAAGATAGACTCGGTTTAGACAAAGAACTAAGAAGATTAATGAAAGACTATGAAGAACATTATGAGACTCGAAAGTTTAGAGAGAACTGTATGATTTATTAATAGAGAGAGTTCAGAATATATAGAGAGGGTTTACAAGGGTTTCGTAAAGCAAGAGAGGTAAAGCATGTGGACAGGAAGAGAGGCGCGTCCCATGGTTCAAACGAGTGGCTCTGGTGGCTAGATGCCAATGGCATCTTGACTAGATGCTCCTCACTTTACAGCTTGCACCGGCTGGTAAGCTTGACCAAGCCTTATCCACAAACGGTAACCTTGGCGCCTAAAGCTTCAAGGTTTACCCGACCCAAACCTTTCTTTCACTCCAAGTTAACCACTCGATCTTCTCATGGTAAGTAATCTCCTCTTTTACCTTTTTACCTTTTTCACCTCAGTAACTTTTTCTTGTACGGACAACCCCATTTTTGCACATCGACCTTGGAAGGCTATGAGATCTCTCTCATTAAAGACCTCACCAAAGAGAAAACCCTGGTTGGGATAAAACCTTTAATGCGGGAAAAAGAGTGGAGACCTCATAACAGGGGATTAGCTAAGTTGGTTTAGATCAATGAGTCCCAACCTCACATGGATGGAATCCATTATCTTGTCTTGCAGCCTTTGTAAACACATCTGCCAACTGATCTTCACTTCTTGTATAGCACGGCAAGATCACTCCTAATCCAATCATCTGCCTCACCTTGTGACAATCCACCTCAATGTGCTTGGTTTTTTCATGGAAAACTGAGTTGGAGGCTATATGGATCGCAGCTTGATTATCACAATCCATAGTCATTGGTGTAGACTGATCAACCTCCACATGTTTTAGAATGCCTTTGATCCACACCAGCTCGTTTGTGAGCTTAAGCATTGCCCTATACTCAGCTTCGGCACTGGAACAAGAGACCACCTTCTGCTTCTTGCTTTTCCATGTGACTAGGTTCCCACCTATGAAGGTGCAGTATCCAGTGGTCGACTTCCTGTCCATCCTATCTCCTGCCCAATCCGCATCACAATAGCCCACCACTTCAGTGCTCTTATTGCATCCCATCCATACTCCAAGGTTTTGTGATCCATTTAGATACATCAGGATCCTCTCAACCATGTGCCAATGGTGTTCCTTTGGGATTTGCATGTGTTGACTTACCTGATTCACAGCAAAACATATATCAGGTCGAGTAATGGTAACATAGATCAACTTACCAACAAGCTTTCTATAAAGCTTAGGATCATTGAATGGCCGGTTGTCTTCAATCTCCCCCTCACGAGGAACCTTGTACCCATCCTCTAGTGGCATCTTTGCCGTCTTCCCTCCATGTTTCCCTGCATCTTTCAAGAGATCAAGTGTATACTTTCTTTGGGACAGAAACAAACCTTCCTTGGATCTACATATCTCAATGCCAAGAAAGTATTTCATCTCTCCCAAGTCTTTAATTTCAAACACAGATTTAAGGAAGTCTTTAGTGGATTGGATACCTGCCTTGTCACTTCCTGTGATGATGATATCATCAACATACACTAGAAGGACAACTATACCTGATGTGGTCGGAAGAGTGAACAAGGTATGGTCAAGTTCAGATTTCTTGAACTCTTTTCCATTGAGAGTGGTGCTCAGCTTGTTGTACCATGCTCTAGGAGATTGTTTAAGGCCATAGATTGCCTTCTTGAGCCGGAGCACATTTCCTTTCTTCACTAAGTGCTCTAGGCCTGGTGGAGGGTGCATGTAGACCTCATCTTCAAGTTCTCCTTGAAGAAACGCATTATTCACATCCATTTGCCATAGTCCCCACTCAAGATTAACCGCAAGAGATAGGATGATCCTAATAGTGTGAAGTTTTGCAACTGGTGCAAAAGTATCCACATAATCTTCTCCATAGGTTTGAGTGAAGCCCCTTGCAACCAGTTTGGTTTTCTTCCTATCAATCTTTCCATTCGCCAAGTATTTTATAGTAAAGATCCATCTACTGGTCACTGCCTTCTTCCCTTTTGGCAACTCACTTTCATACCACGTGTCATTCTTGATCATTGCACTTGCCTCAGCACCAACTGACTCCTTCCATTCTTTATCTTTAACTGCTTCCTCATAGGATCTTGGTATGTAGCTCTCATCTAGGCTGACCATTAAGGAACAGTGCTCTTCTGGATACTGAGTAAAAGAGCAGACCACTTGAGATGGGTGCGCAACAGCTTGGGCATTATAGTAGACCCTAGTGTTGACCCAATCAGATGGTGGTCTTCTTATCCTAGAGCTTCTCCTCAACTGTTGTTGCTGTTCTACTTCCCTTCCCTCAGGTTCTTCCTCCTCTTGATGATCAGGGCTTGGACTTCTCTGACCTTCTTGAGCATCTCCACTTTGATCATGAGACGCTGAACTTCTATCTTCCTCCGGAGGATCATCAAAAACCTCTTGACCTGAATCAAACTCTTCACTGCTGTCAGAACTTCCAACTTCCTGATCTTCAGTGTTTCCCCCCTCATGATCAAGGTGGGGAGACTGATTTGCTTCACTTGTCCCTGTTGGACCACTTCCATTCGGGTTCTTGGTCACTCCAATGCCAAGACATTCCAAGATAATTCTAAGAGTTGCTGCCTTATCCGAGGTAAGGTCCTTCAACTCTTCTTGATTCTTCTCCTCATAATACCCCCTTTCTTCTATGAACTTGACATCCCTAGACACCAGAACTCTTCTCGCCACCGGATCATAGCACTTTTATCCCTTCTGAGTTGTGGAGTAGCCTATAAACATTGCCTTTGTACTCTTGACTTCTAACTTGTTTCTCAGCTCTCCAGGAATGAGCACATAGCAGAGGCATCCAAAGACCCGTAGATAGTCCACTGATGGTTTATACTTGTTTAGAACCTCAAAGGGGGCTTGATCATTCAGTACCTTTGTAGGTGTCCGGTTGATGAGATAGCAAGCAGTAGTGACGGCATCACTCCAAAATCTCTTAGGCACATTTGCTTGGAACAATAAGGACCTTGCGACCTCCATGAGATGGCGATTCTTCCTCTCAGCCACTCCATTTTGCTGAGGAGTGTAAGGGCAACTGGTCTGGTGAAGGATCCCATGACGAAATAAGTGATCCTTGAAGGCATGACTTGTGTACTCTCCTCCATTATCTGATCTAAAAATTTTAAACTTGGCATGATAATGGTTAGTCACATAGGATTGAAAGTTCTTAAATGCATCAAGGACTCTATCTTTAGATGGAATGAGTGTTAACCAGGTGTATTTGGATTTTTCATCAATGAATGTCACAAAAATACTTATGATTATCCCTAGATATGCAAGGAGCAGTCCAAACATCAGAATGAATCAAATCAAAGCACTTCTCATAAACAGTAGATGATTTTGGAAAGACATTCTTACAATGCTTGCCTAAAATGCAAGCTTCACACTCATTATTTTCAAAAACAACACCTGGTAACATCAAGTTCAAAGCTCTAACATGAGGATGTCCTAGTCTAGCATGCCACAAAGCATTCTTATTTAAAGCAGAAGAAACAGTAGTGAAGGAACAACTAAAATCAGAAACAGGATCAATCTCTTCAAGCATATATAACTCGCCCTTGGTAACTCCTTTTCCAATCATCCTTTGGCTCTCAATATCCTGAAACTCAACCTCGTTAGGACTGAATATCACCTTACAATTCAAATCATTAGTACATTTCTTAACTGATAACAGATTTGAAGTGAATTCAGGCATATATGATGTGATCATGGACCGGATCACTAAGGAGAACAAGGAGAGTCTAGATGAGCCACATGAAGCCACATTGCACCAGCAACCTGGTGATGATGCTCTAGCCATTCCTGAAGGTCCCATGACTCGTTCCAGAGTCAAGATGTTTAAAGAGAATGTTGTTGGATTACTCACTTCACATCCACAACAAGAAAGTCTTGGACAAGGTCTGATCCGAGATGTCTTGATCACAATTCAAGCCATCTCTACATCAAGCTGAGTTAATGTCTAGGCAAGACATGGGGTGCGTGCTCTTTTCCTTGCTTTTGGTTTTGTCCCACGAGGTTTTCCGGAGGAAGGTTTTTAACGAGGCCACAACTTGTCTTCACATCACTTAGGCCCTATCTCGGTCCAAGTCTAAAAGAAGTTTACATTTTTATGTTATTTAAAGCATATGTTAAAGTTAAACTATAGTTTTCCATTTTGCTTATTTCCGAAACCCTAGAGAGCTTGTTCTCGGTTTCTTTTATTTAAAGGGTCCCTAAACCCTATTGTAAGCCATCCATCTTTTAATCAACAAGTATTCTTTTCTCCTTGACGGCTCTCTCTCTAGAAAGTGTGTCGAGTTCTGGTGTGTAATATCCAGAGACCTAAGGGGGTCTAAATTGGTGTGTCATATCCGATTTGTTCATCTAGGAGTATCAAGAGTTCATCCATCCCTCTTGTGTCACCATTCAATCCACACGCCTTGAAGAACTTGAGTCTCTGATTCGTTCTTGCAAGGATCTATCCATTCCCATCAACCAAAGAGCATCCTAGGGGCGCATCAAGTGGTATCAGAGCAACTTTGGTTGGGAAGTGCTCGTTTTCTCTCTTATTATTTTTGTTTCATCCGTTTTTCATCTCTATTACCTTGTTTAAGCAATAGATCTAATCTGTTTAGGGCTGCTCGAGTTTCATAAGAGACTAGACAAGTTTTTAAACATTTCCTTTTTGCTTGCGAGAGACCCTAGAAAGAGAAACCCTAGCCGCACAAGTTATCTTTTTCCTTTTAGATCACTTTGTTTCATCTGTTTAACTTGTTAATCACCTTGAATACGAGTAGGTTAAGATTGTTAGGGTGCTAGAAAACTTTAGAAAAGATTAGACAAAGTTTAGAGGAATTTCCTTTTTGCTTGGTAGGCGGAAATCCTTTTCCTTTTTACCTAGCCGATTTGTTCCTTTTTGCTTTTGTCTTGCAAAACCAGCTTGCTTTCGTGTTCTACTTTTTCCTTTTTGCTTGTCTTGTTACCTAGAAACCTTTTACTGGTTATTTTTGCGCAGGAAGCATGGGATCCGAGTCTGAAGAAGAAGCTGCACTCGTTAGGAAGAACAAGCTTCTCATGGAGGCTATGTCGCTCAACTCAATCAGAACATGGTAGCAACCATGACCGAGATGATGAGAACCAACCTCAATGACCTCCGGAGAGAGCTCAGAGAAGACATCAGGAGAGCTACTGGTCAAGTTCCAAACCGGGAGACTAGGAGAGAAGAGAGACCTCATGCAACTCGCCAAGAGCATGCCGGTTATGAGGAGACTGACAATGAGTATGAACACCTCAGTTCATCCTCAAGACAAAGCCAAAGAAGACATAGGCGTGTCCAAGAAAGAAGAATGAACCAGGGAGATGAGCTTGCTGGTTTGAAGATAAAGATACCCCCATTCCATGGCAAGGCTGATCCGGATGCCTACCTTGAGTGGGAGAAGAAGATTGAGCTAGTCTTTCAGTGTAAGCAGTACACCAACCACAAGAAGATTCAGACTGCTGCTACTGAGTTCTATGACTATGCTCTAAGTTGGTGGGATCAGTACATCACAACTCGTAGAAGGAATGGAGAGGAACCAGTTGAGACTTGGACAGAGATGAAGTCTATCATGCGCAAGAGGTTTGTTCCAAGTCACTACCACAGAGACTTGCATCACCGGCTTAGGAAACTTACCCAAGGCTCAAGATCAGTGGAGGAGTATTACCAACAGATGGAGTTGCTCATGCTAAGAGCTAGAATATCAGAAGATAGAGAAGCAACCATGTCAAGGTTCCTATGTGGTTTAAACCGAGAGATACAAGACAATGTTGAGATGCAACATTTTGTGGAGCTTGAAGAGATGCTACACAAAGCTATCCTTGTGGAGCAACAGCTCAAGAGGAAGGGACATTCACGCAGCCACTATGGCTCTAACCGGTTACACAATACCAAGGAAGAGAAGACACCTTACCCTAAGGAGTCTAAGCCGTTCCAGAAGGATCACAAGCCCTATCCGAGAGAAGAGACCAAACCAAGCAGTGCTTTTGACAAGGGCAAAGGCAAGGTTGAAGCCTCTAGTTCCAGAGCTCGTGATGTCAAGTGTTTCAAGTGCCAAGGAAGAAGTCATTACGCCTCTGAATGTACCAACAAGAGAGTCATGATCTTGCTGGAAGATGGAGAGTATGTCTCAGAAGATGACAACACCAAGTCTGACCAAGAAGACACTGTAGAAGAACATGAAGAAGGACCAGTCCAGGGGAAGCTCTTAGTAGCAAGAAGACTTCTAAGCTTGCAAAACAAGGCTGAGGAGCTGGAGCAGTATGAGAACCTCTTCTACACCCGGTGCTTGGTCCAAGGAAAAGTGTGCAGCCTCATTGTTGATGGAGGTAGTTGTGTGAATGCTGCGAGTGAAACCCTGGTCAAGAAGTTGGGATTGAAGGTTCAGAAGCAACCCAAACCTTACCGGCTACAATGGCTGAATGAAGAAGGCACCATGAAGGTCTCAAGTCAAGTCCTTATTCCCTTAGCCATTGGGAGATATGAAGATGAAGTCTTGTGTGATGTGTTACCTATGGAAGCTGGTCACATACTTCTTGGGAGACCTTGGCAATCTGATCGCCGAGTTATCCATGATGGCTTCACCAACAAGCACTCCTTTGAGTTCAAGGGACGCAAGACCACTCTGGTTCCCTTGACACCTAAGGAAGTTCAACAAGATCAGATTCAACTCCAAAAGAAGAAGGAGATTGATCTAAACCCGACTGGAACTAAGCAGCCAAGCTTCTATGCTAACATGGGTGATATCAAAAGAACTCTCCACTCTCAACAATCTGCTATCTTACTTGTGTTTAAAGAAACTCTTTTGAACCTAACAGATTCTACACCGGTGTATCCGAGTGAAATGGTTTCTCTTTTGCAGGAGTTTGAAGATGTATTCCCAGACGACAATCCCATTTGTTTACCACCTTTGAGAGGGATTGAACACCAGATAGACTTTGTTCCAGGATCTACACTTCCAAACCGTCCAGCATACAGAACCAACCCGGTTGAGACCAAGGAGTTGCAAAGACAAGTAGAGGAACTCATGGAGAAGGGCTATATCCGAGAGAGTTTGAGCCCATGTGCTGTACCAGTGCTCCTAGTGCCTAAGAAGGATGGTACATGGCGGATGTGTGTTGATTGTAGATCAATCAATAACATCACAGTGAAGTATCGCCATCCTATCCCTAAACTTGATGATATGCTTGATGAATTGCATGGTTCTTGCATCTTTTCTAAGATAGATTTAAAAAGTGGTTATCATCAGATTAGGATGAAAGAAGGAGATGAATGGAAAACTGCATTCAAAACTAAACATGGATTATATGAGTGGTTAGTTATGCCATTTGGATTAACCAATGCACCTAGTACATTCATGAGGTTAATAAATCATGTTCTTAGGTCAGTCATTGGCATTTCGGTTGTAGTATACTTTGATGATATCTTAGTATATAGCAAGAACTTAGAAGAACATCTAGAACATCTTAGGGCTGTCCTGAATGTTTTAAGGAATGAAAAGCTTTATGCCAACTTGAAGAAGTGCACCTTTTGCACGGATAACTTGGTTTTCCTAGGCTTTGTTGTGAGTGCAGATGGAGTTAAGGTCGATGAGGAGAAGATCAAAGCCATCAAAGACTGGCCGAGTCCAACCACAGTAGGAGAAGTGAGGAGTTTCCATGGGCTTGCTGGGTTCTACAGGCAATTTGTGAGAGACTTTAGCACCATTGCAGCTCCCTTGACTGAAGTGATAAAGAAGGATGTTGGATTCAAGTGGGGAGAAGCACAAGCGAAGGCTTTCTAGAGCCTAAAAGAGAAGCTTACTCAATCACCTCTTCTTATGCTTCCTGACTTTACTAAAACTTTTGAAATAGAATGTGATGCCTCAGGAATTGGAATTGGTGCTGTATTGATGCAGGATATGAAACCTATAGCCTACTTCAGTGAGAAGCTTGGAGGAGCCACTCTCAACTATGCAACCTATGACAAAGAGCTCTATGCCTTGGTGAGGGCATTACAAACGTGGCAACATTACTTGTGGCCCAAGGAGTTTGTCATACACACTGATCATGAGTCCCTAAAGTATCTAAAAGGGTTGAGTAAGCTTAGCAAGAGACACGCAAGGTGGGTTGAATTCATTGAGACCTTCCCATACGTGATCAAGTATAAACAAGGTAAGGAGAACATAGTTGCTGATGCACTATCTCGGAGGTATGTTCTCTTGACCACTCTAGATGCTAAGTTACTTGGTTTTGAGCAGATAAAAGATATGTATGTTACTGACCATGATTTCAAGGAAGCCTATGCTTCTTGTGAGAAGTTTGCTGCAGGGCATTACTTCAGGCTAGAAGGCTACTTGTTTTATGATAATAGATTGTGTGTGCCTAACTGCTCTTTGAGAGATCTCTTTGTCAGGGAATCCCATGGGGGCAGTCTAATGGGACAATTTGGGGTTGCCAAGACCTTAAAAGTTTTGCAGGATCACTTCTATTGGCCGCATATGAAGAGAGATGTGGAGAGAATCTGTGTGAGGTGTGTTACTTGCAAGCATGCCAAGTCCCAAGTCCAATCCCAGGGTTTGTATACGCCTTTACCCATTCCACACCATCCCTGGAATGACATTTCCATGGACTTTGTTGTTGGATTACCTAGGACTAGAACCGGAAAGGACTCAATCTTTGTTGTTGTTGATAGGTTCTCTAAGATGGCACATTTCATAGCATGTCATAAGACTGATGATGCATTGCATGTTGCTAACTTGTTCTTTAAAGAAGTTGTTCGTTTGCATGGCATGCCTAGAACTATAGTTTCTGATAGGGATACTAAGTTTCTTAGTTACTTCTGGAAGACACTTTGGTCTAAGCTATGCACTAAACTGTTGTTTTCTACTACTTGTCATCCGCAAACTGATGGACAAACTGAAGTGGTTAATAGAACCTTAGGGACACTCCTGCGTGCATTCATTAAAAGAACTAAAGGACATGGGAAGAATACTTACCACACTGTGAATTTGCATACAATCATGCTATGCATTCTGCTTCTAAGTATTCACCTTTTGAGATTGTTTATGGGTTCAATCCCACATCTCCTTTGGATCTAATGCCTTTACCTGAGTGTGAAAGGATCAGTATAGATGGCAAGAAGAAAGCAGAGATGGTCCAACGGATCCATGAGAAGGCTAGACAAAACATTGAGCAGAAAACCAAGCTTTATGAGAAGCAAGCCAACGAGGGGAGATGTGTGAGGACCTTTGAATTTGGTGACCAAGTTTGGTTGCACCTGAGGAAGGATAGGTTCCCAAACGATAGGAAGTCCAAGCTGATGCCAAGGGTTGATGGACCTTTCGAGATCATCCACAAGATCAATGACAATGCCTACAAACTTGATCTCCAAGGTAAGTATGATGTATCAAATAGCTTCCATGTCACTGACTTGGCTCCTTTTGCTGTAGATGAACCTGATTTGAGGAAAAATCCTTTTCAAGAGGGAGGGGATGATGTGATCATGGACCGGATCACTAAGGAGAACAAGGAGAGTCTAGATGAGCCACATGAAGCCACATTGCACCAGCAACCTGGTGATGATGCTCTAGCCATTCCTGAAGGTCCCATGACTCGTTCCAGAGTCAAGATGTTTAAAGAGAATGTTGTTGGATTACTCACTTCACATCCACAACAAGAAAGTCTTGGACAAGGTCTGATCCGAGATGTCTTGATCACAATTCAAGCCATCTCTACATCAAGCTGAGTTAATGTCTAGGCAAGACATGGGGTGCGTGCTCTTTTCCTTGCTTTTGGTTTTGTCCCACGAGGTTTTCCGGAGGAAGGTTTTTAACGAGGCCACAACTTGTCTTCACATCACTTAGGCCCTATCTCGGTCCAAGTCTAAAAGAAGTTTACATTTTTATGTTATTTAAAGCATATGTTAAAGTTAAACTATAGTTTTCCATTTTGCTTATTTCCGAAACCCTAGAGAGCTTGTTCTCGGTTTCTTTTATTTAAAGGGTCCCTAAACCCTATTGTAAGCCATCCATCTTTTAATCAACAAGTATTCTTTTCTCCTTGACGGCTCTCTCTCTAGAAAGTGTGTCGAGTTCTGGTGTGTAATATCCAGAGACCTAAGGGGGTCTAAATTGGTGTGTCATATCCGATTTGTTCATCTAGGAGTATCAAGAGTTCATCCATCCCTCTTGTGTCACCATTCAATCCACACGCCTTGAAGAACTTGAGTCTCTGATTAGTTCTTGCAAGGATATATCCATTCCCATCAACCAAAGAGCATCCTAGGGGCGCATCAATATAGAAAGCTCTTGAGTTCTTACTAAACAGTTTTAGATTTCCCACTCCTCTAATAGGAATCTTATCACCATTAGCAATCATGACATGACCATTAGCTGGTTCAATATCTTTGATCAGATTGGTGTCACTTATCATGTGATGGGAGGCTCATGAGTCTACTATCAATGGTTTAGCTGAGCTATTAGCAATATGACAAGTACCTTTAGGAATAGAACAAGCAATACTTTGGCGGTTCATTTCTAATGTCCTACCAGTTCTATCAGTCCTAAGATCAATCACATTCTCTAGCTTACTAGCAACCATTGAAGCACCAATAGAATACCCATTAAGGTTACCAAAGGTGTTACCATTCTCCTTGAGCATTTTGATGAGGGCTTCAATGTCAGACCTCCGGATGTAGTCTTGATCATTGTTCCTGCTGGTACCACCCGTGTAGGCAACAAGGGACTTTCCTTCACTTGCCTCCCTCTTATCACCATCGGTTGTCTTGCTTGAGCTTGCAACAGTTGACCCCTCCGAGATGTGATCTCTAGCTTCCCTCTCCTTCATGAACTTGGCCGGCTTGAGATGTGGGTGGAGGATCCAGCACTGACTCTTCTTGTGGCCGTGCTTCTTGCAATGATCACAGTTACCATTGAACCTCCGGTCTTCATACTTGTTGAAAGCTGCTTTGTTTGCCATTGGTGTTTCTACCTGATCAGTTTGCACAGCTTGGTTAGCCAAGGTAAGCTCCCCCTTACCTCCAAACAGCCTAATAGATCCTTGCTCCTTTTGTATCTGAGCACACACATCTTCTAGAGATGGAAGCTTCTCAACTCTCACGATATGCTTGATGAGGCTGTTGTAGGCAGGGTTTAGAGTGAGCAGGAGCCCAAAGACCTTATCTTGCTCACGCCTTTCATTCAACTCATCAGCATCAACCGTGCTTGGTCTCAGCATCTCTAACTCGGACCAGAGAGCTCGGAACCTTCCAAGATGCTTAGTGAACTCCATATCTTCTTGTAGCAACCCGTTGATTGCTCTCTTCACCTCAAACACACGGCTCAAGTTTGAGATGTTTCCATACACCTTCTTCAATGTATCCCATAGATCCTTTGCGGTTTCACAGTAGCTATAAGCTTCCATGATAGGAGTCTCAAGAGATCCTTGAAGAAGTGTCATGACCATCATGTCTTCTTGCTGCCACTTCTCCACCTCACTTGTGGCACTTGCAGATTCACCTTCTTGAGTAATGAGCTTAGGAGCTTCACCGGATGTGATATGACCCCATAAGCCCTTACTTTCCACAGCAGTCTTCACCAAACGAGACCACAACAGATAGTTACTCCCCTTTAGAGTAACCGGAACCTTCATGCTAACACTATCCATCTACAACCAGCTTGACTTCAAAAGCTTGGAAATGAATGGATCTATACCTTAGAACACGGATGAACCCAGAAAAGAGAGGAAAGGTTGTGTCTTTGAAGGTAAAAACGTGAAAGACTCAAGCTTTTACACCACACCAGCTTCAAACTTCAGTCTTCTACCCGAATCTTCAAAGAACAGCTTTAGATCTTCAAAAAAAAGCTTCAACCTTGATCTTCTTCAACTCGATGAACACAAACCCAAGTCGTGATGAACCTGGCTCTGATACCATAAGATCTTTTAGGATCTTAGATTAATAAGTAACAAGAACGAGACTAGAAAGAGATTTGATGAACAAAAGACTCGGTTTAGACTAAGAACTAAGAAGATTAATGAAAGACTATGAAGAACATTGTGAGACTCGAAAGTTTAGAGAGAACTATATGATTTATTCATAGAGAGAGTTTAGAATATATAGAGAGGGTTTACAAGGGTTTCGTAAAGCAAGAGAGGTAAAGCATGTGGACAGGAAGAGAGGCGCGTCCCATGGTTCAAACGAGTGGCTCTGGTGGCTAGATGCCAATGGCATCTTGACTAGATGCTCCTCACTTTACAGCTTGCACCGGCTGGTAAGCTTGACCAAGCCTTATCCACAAACGGTAACCTTGGCGCCTAAAGCTTCAAGGTTTACCCGACCCAAACCTTTCTTTCACTCCAAGTTAACCACTCGATCTTCTCATGGTAAGTAATCTCCTCTTTTACCTTTTTACCTTTTTCACCTCAGTAACTTTTTCTTGTACGGACAACCCCATTTTTGCACATTACCAAAACATGGTTTAAAGCTCTTTTGGGTCGACCTTGTACGGCCTGTACGGCCTGTACGGCCTTGTACGGCCTGTACGGCCTTGTACGGACAAGGTCGACTCAAACCCCTCTCTTTTCCTCCTTCTCTCTATTCTACACAAACTAGATACCTCAACTTAACAAAGCATTCGTCCAGTTTTTACCTTCCGGGTGAAACCAAAGTGACTCAAGGTGATTCTGCGGCATGGTAAACTTATCCAACCGTTGGAAAGGAAGAAGATCTCCCCGTGGACAGGCTGGCACAAGGCTGGAAAGGATCAGCATCTTGTCAAACATTCTGATGCCATTTACTTGGCCAGGAAGCCTCCATTTCAAATAAGCGCGCCCCTGGTTGATCTGAGCCACACCTTTCTTTGCTTTACTTTCTGAAAACCCTTGTAGCTCTCTCTATATAAGCAAACACCTTGAGGATGAATAAATCATACAGTTCTCTCTTTTATTTTCGAGTCTCCAAACATGTTCTTCATAGTCTCTTATAATCTCTCTTCTCGTTAAGTCTAAACCAAATATTTCCTCTCTAAATCTGTTCTTAATCTCTTTCTGGTTACTTTTCTTCTTAGTTATCAAAAATCTCATGGTATCAGAGCCAGGTTCATCAAGATCTGGGTTTGTGTTCATCGAGTTGAAGAAGATCAAGGTTGAAACTTTTTGAAGATCCAAGGCTGTTCTTTGAAGATCCGGGTAGAAGACTGAAGTTTGAAGCTTGTTTGTTGTCAAAGCTTGAGTCTTTCATGTTCCTACCTTCAAAGACTCAACTTTTCCTCTCGTTTCTGGGTTCATCCGTGTTCTAAGGTACAGATCCACTCATTTCCAAGCTTTTGAAGTCAAGCTGGTTGTAGATGGATAGTGTTAGCATGAAGGTTCCATTTACTCTCAAGGGGAGTAACTATCTGTTGTGGTCTCGTTTGGTGAAGACTGCTGTGGGAAGTAAGGGCTTATGGGGTCATATCACATCCAGTGAAGCTCCTATGCTCATTACTCAAGAAGGTGAAGCTGCAGGCGCCACAAGTGAAGTGGAGAAATGGCAGCAAGAAGATATGATGGTGATGACACTTCTTCAAGGCTCTCTTGAGACTCCTATCATGGAAGCTTATAGCTACTGTGAAACTGCAAAGGATCTTAGGGATACCTTGAAGAAGGTGTATGGAAACATCTCAAACTTGAGCCGGGTGTTTGAAGTGAAGAGAGCAATCAATGGGTTGCTAGAAGAAGATATGGAGTTCACCAAGCATCTTGGAAGGTTCCGAGCACTCTGGTCTGAGCTAGAGATGCTGAGGACAAGCACAGTTGATGCTGATGAGTTGAATGAAAGGCGTGAGCAAGATAAGTTCTTTGGACTCCTTCTCACCCTAAACCCAGCCTACAACAGCCTCATCAAGCATATCCTGAGAGCTGAGAAGCTTCCATCTCTAGAAGATGTGTGTGCTCAGATACAAAAGGAGCAAGGTTCTATTGGGCTGTTTGGAGGTAAGTGAGAGCTTACCCTGGCTAACCAAGCTGCGCAAACTGATCAAGGTGAACCGGCAATAGCAAACAAGGCAGCTTTCAACAAGTATGAAGACCGGAGGTCCAATGGCAACTGTGATCACTGCAAGAAGCATGGACACAAGAAGAGTCAGTGCTGGATCCTACACCCACATCTCAAGCCGGCCAAGTTCATGAAGGAGAGGGAAGCAAGGGCTCACATCTCGGAGGGTTCAAATGGAGCTGGCTCAAGCAAGACAACTGATGGTGATAAGAAGGAGGCGAGTGAAGGAAAGTCTCTTGTTGCTTATACAGGAAGCACCAGCAGGAACAATGATCAAGACTACATCCGGAGGTCTGAAATTCAAGCTCTCATCAAAATGCTCAAGGAGAACGGTAACACCTTTGGTAACCTTAATGGGTATTCTCTTGGTGCTTCAATGGTTGCTAGGAAGCTAGAAAATGTGAATGAGCCTAGGGCTGATAGAACTGGTAGGACAATAGAGAATGGAATGAACCGCCAAAGTCTTAATTGCTCTAGTCGTAAAGCTAGTTGTCACATTGCTAAAAGCTCATCTAAACCATTGATAGTTGACTCAGGAGCCTCTCATCACATGATAAGTGACACCAATCTGATCAAGGACATTGAACCAGCTAATGGTCATGTCATGATTGCAAATGGTGATAAGATTCCTATTAGAGGAATAGGAAATCTAAAACTGTTTAGTAAGAACTCAAGAGCTTTCTATATGCCTGAATTTACTTCAAACTTGTTATCTGTTAAGAAGTGCACAAATGATTTAAATTGTAAGCTTATATTCAGTCCTGATGAAGTTGAATTTCAGGATATTGAGAGCCAAAAGATGATTGGAAAAGGAGTTACCAAGGGCGAGTTATATATGCTTGAAGAGATTGATCCTGTTTCTGATTTTAGTTGTTCCTTCACTACTGTTTCTTCTGCTTTAAATAAGAATGCTTTGTGGCATGCTAGACTAGGACATCCTCATGTTAGAGCTTTGAACTTGATGTTACCAGGTGTTGTTTTTGAAAATAAAGAATGTGAAGCTTGCATTTTAGGCAAGCATTGTAAGAATGTCTTTCTGATGTGATCATGGACCGGATCACTAAGGAGAACAAGGAGAGTCTAGATGAGCCACATGAAGCCACATTGCACCAGCAGCCTGGTGATGATGCTCTAGCCATTCCTGAAGGTCCCATGACTCGTTTCAGAGTCAAGAAGCTTAAAGAGAATGTTGTTGGATTACACACTTCACATCCACAACAAGAAAGTCTTGGACAAGGTCTGATCCGAGATGTCTTGATCACAATTCAAGCCATCTCTACATCAAGCTGAGTTAGTGTCTAGGCAAGACATGGGGTGCGTGCTTTTTCCCTTGCTTTTGGTTTTCTCCCACGAGGTTTTCCGGAGGAAGGTTTTTAACGAGGCCACAACTTGTCTTCACATCACTTAGGCCCTATCTCGGTCCAAGTCTAAAAGAAGTTTACATTTTTATGTTATTTAAAGCATATGTTAAAGTTAAACTATAGTTTTCCATTTTGCTTATTTCCGAAACCCTAGAGAGCTTGTTCTCGGTTTCTTTTATTTAAAGGGTCCCTAAACCCTATTGTAAGCCATCCATCTTTTAATCAACAAGTATTCTTTTCTCCTTGACGGCTCTCTCTCTAGAAAGTGTGTCGAGTTCTGGTGTGTAATATCCAGAGACCTAAGGGGGTCTAAATTGGTGTGTCATATCCGATTTGTTCATCTAGGAGTATCAAGAGTTCATCCATCCCTCTTGTGTCACCATTCAATCCACACGCCTTGAAGAACTTGAGTCTCTGATTCGTTCTTGCAAGGATCTATCCATTCCCATCAACCAAAGAGCATCCTAGGGGTGCATCACTTTCCAAGATCATCTACTGTTTATGAGAAGTGCTTTGATTTAATTCACTCTGATGTTTGGACTGCTCCTTGCATATCTAGGGATAATTATAAGTATTTTGTGACATTCATTGATGAAAAATCTAAATACACCTGGTTAACACTCATTCCATCTAAAGATAGGGTCCTTGATGCATTTAAAAACTTTCAATCCTATGTGACTAACCATTATCATGCCAAGTTTAAAATTTTTAGATCAGATAATGGAGGAGAGTACACCAGTCATGCATTCAAGGATCACTTAGCTCGACATTGGATCCTTCACCAGACCAGTTGCCCTTACACTCCTCAGCAAAATGGAGTAGCTGAGAGGAAGAATCACCATCTCATGGAAGTAGCAAGGTCCTCAATGTTTCAAGCCAATGTGCCTAAGAGATTTTGGAGTTATGCTGTGGCTACTGCTTGCTATCTCATCAACCGCACTCCTACAAAGGTACTGCATGATCAAGCCCCCTTTGAGGTTCTAAACAAGTACAAACCATCAGTGGACTATCTACGGGTCTTTGGATGCCTCTGCTAGGTACTGATTCCTGGAGAGATGGTACGGCCTTGGATAGGCTGTCTCTCCCTGGATCACCTAATCTCCTTTTTGCTTGTAGCGATTATCCTTTTCTACTTTTGTCTTGCAGAAGAAGCTTTAGTTTGTTTTATCCTTTTTCCTTTTTGCTTGTCTTGTTACCTAGAAACCTTTTACTGGTTATTTTGTTTACCTTTGTGTAGGAAGCATGGGATCCGAGTCTGAAGAAGAGGCTGCACTCGTCAGGAAGAACAAGCTTCTCATGGAGGCTATGTCGGCTCAACTCAATAAGAACATGGTAGCAACCATGACCGAGATGATGAGGACCAACCTCAATGACATCCGCAGAGAGCTCAGAGAAGACATAATGAGAGCTACTAGTCAATTGCCAAACCGAGAGGCTAGGAGAGAGGAGAGACCTTATGCAACTCGCCAAGAGCATGCTGGTTATGAGGAGACTGACAATGAGTATGAACACCTCAGTTCATCCTCAAGACAAAGCCAAAGAAGACATAGGCGTGTCCAAGAAAGAAGGATGAACCAGGGAGATGAGCTTGCTGGTTTGAAGATAAAGATACCCCCATTCCATGGCAAAGCTGATCTGGATGCCTACCTTGAGTGGGAGAAGAAGATTGAGCTAGTCTTTCAGTGTAAGCAGTACATAAACCACAAGAAGATTCAGATTGCTGCTACTGAATTCTATGACTATGCTCTAAGTTGGTGGGATCAGTACATCACAACTCGTAGAAGGAATGGAGAGGAACCAGTTGAGACTTGGACAGAGATGAAGTCTATCATGCGCAAGAGGTTTGTTCCAAGTCATTACCACAGAGACTTGCATCACCAGCTTAGAAAGCTTACTCAAGGTTCAAGATCAGTGGAGGAGTATTACCAGGAAATGGAGTTGCTCATGCTAAGAGCTAGCATATCAGAAGATAGAGAAGCAACCATGTCAAGGTTTCTGTGTGGTTTGAACCGAGAGATACAAGACAATGTTGAGATGCAACATTATGTGGAGCTTGAGGAGATGCTACACAAAGCTATTCTTGTGGAGCAACAGCTCAAGAGGAAGGGACATTCAAGCAACCACTATGGCTCTAACCGGTTACATAACACCAAGGAAGAGAAGTCACCTTACCCTAAGGAGTCTAAACCGTTCCAGAAGGATCACAAGTCCTATCCAAGAGAAGAGACCAAACCAAGCAGTGCTCTTGACAAGGGCAAAGGTAAGGTTGAAGCTTCTAGTTCCAGAGCTCGTGATGTCAAGTGTTTCAAGTGCCAAGGAAGAGGTCATTATGCCAATGAATGTACCAACAAGAGAGTCATGATCTTGCTGGAAGATGGCGAGTATGCCTCAGAAGATGACCACACCGAGTCTGACCAAGAAGACACTGAAGAAGAACATGAAGAAGGACCAGTCCAGGGGGAACTTTTAGTAGCAAGAAGGCTTCTAGCTTGCAAAACAAGGCTGAGGAGCTAGAGCAGCGTGAGAACCTCTTCTACACCCGGTGCTTGGTCCAAGGAAAAGTGTGCAGCCTCATTGTTGATGGAGGTAGTTGTGTGAATGCTGCGAGTGAAACCATGGTCAAGAAGTTGGGATTGAAGGTTCAGAAGCATCCCAAACCTTACCGGCAACAATGGCTGAATGAAGAAGGCACCATGAAGGTTTCAAGTCAAGTCCTTATTCCCATACCCATTGGGAGGTATGAAGATGAAGTCTTGTGTGGTGTGTTGCCTATGGAAGCTGGTCACATACTTCTTGGAAGACCTTGGCAATCTGATCGCCGAGTCATCCATGATGGCTTCACCAACAAGCACTCTTTTGAGTTCAAGGGACGCAAGACCACTCTGGTTCCCTTGACACCTAAGGAAGTACAACAAGATCAGATTCAACTCCAAAAGAAGAAGGAGATTGATCTAAAACTGGATGGAACTAAGCAGCCAAACTTCTATGCTGTTAGAATTATGAAAATATGATGAGAATAGAAGAGAATGGTCGAGTTTGGTTGAGAATGAGTGAAGAACTAGAGAGATGAACTCAAGAACACCTTTCTGGGCAGAATAAATAGAGAGAGAGATTGTAGAGAGAAAATGGAGATCCACTCTCCTTGCATAAACTAATTTCGTGGTTTACAACATATATAAACAATAATAAAGAATAAAGAATGGCTGAGCAGAAGAAGACAGGGCACAAGGTGCCAAAGAGTGAAAGTGACAGCTCCTTATTTTGAATTCCTTAAGGCAGCATGTGATCTCTTCTTGGCTTCTTCTCCAACGTCTCTCTCTTGTTCCAGACAGTCACAAGAGCTTCCAGAAGCCTTGTTCTTCACTCTTTGTTCAGCCCTAACCCTTGCTTGCCTTGCACTCCACTTCTGATCTTGATTAGGTCAAACTGTACTGAATAAGCTAACTTAATTTATTCTTCTGCCTTGTCTCCATTATTCTTTCTTCATGTCAATATTTGGTTCTTATTCCCAATACTCCCCCTCAAGCTTGACCCAAGGGACTGGTCAAGCTTGGAAGCATGAAGAACCTCCCTCATTAAAACCTTAATGTGCAAAAACCCAGTGGGACAAAAACACATTAAGGAAAAAGAGTAGAGACCTTCATGCTAGGAGAGTCAGTGATAAGTGAGGTCTATGAGTCCCAACTTTGAGTGGATGAACTCACAGACTTTGGTGCTTGCTGCCTTGGTGAAGATGTCAGCTAACTGGTCTTCACTTCTTGTGTAACAAGGAAGGATGATCTTCTGCTCCACAGCTTGTCTAACATTGTGACAATCTACTTCAATGTGTTTGGTTCTCTCATGGAAAACTGAGTTGCTGGCAATGTGAATGGCAGCCTGATTGTCACAGTGCATGGTGATTGGTGATGTAGTCTCAATATCTAAGTCTTTGAGCAGACCCTTAATCCAAACCAACTCGTTTGTGAGCTTCCTCATGGCTCTATACTCTGCTTCAGCACTTGAACATGAAGCCACCTTCTGCTTCTTGCTCTTCCAAGTCACCAAGTTTCCTCCAATGAAGGTACAATATCCAGTAGTTGATTTCCTATCAACCCTATCTCCTGCCCAATCAGCATCACAATACCCAACAATTTCAGTGCTCCCATTACAACCCATCCATACACCTTGGCCTGGAGCTTCCCTTAAGTACCTCATGATTCTTTCAACCATATTCCAATGGTGAACCTTAGGATCTTGCATATGCTGACTGACTTGGTTCACAGCAAAGCATATGTCTGGTCTTGTGATGGTCAGATAGATGAGCTTTCCCACCATTCTTCTATACTTCTTGACATCTTCAAATGGTGTGTCTTCAAACTCCCCCTCTCGCAGAACTTTGTAGCCATCTTCAAGAGGAGTCTTGGCTGGTCTTCCTCCAAGGTTTCCTGCCTCAGTTAAAAGATCAAGTGTGTACTTCCTTTGAGACAAGAAGAGCCCCTCTTTAGAGCGGCATACTTCAATCCCAAGGAAGTACTTGAGTTCACCTAAATCCTTAATATCAAATACAGATTTTAGAAATACCTTGGTTTCTTGGATGCCTTCTTTGTCACTGCCTGTGATGATTATATCATCCACATAAATCAAGATGACCACAATGCCTCTTGGACAGGGTAGAGTGAATAGGGTGTGGTCAGCTTCTGACTTCCTGAAGCCTATTCCATTTAATGTAATACTCAGCTTGTGATACCAAGCTCTTGGTGATTGTTTCAATCCATAAATGGCCTTCTTGAGTCTTATAACATTTCCAGGCTTGACCAAGTGATCTAGACCAGGAGGGGGATGCATGTAGACCTCATCTTCTAGTTCTCCTTGAAGAAAAGCATTCTTGACATCCATCTGCCATAATTCCCACTCCAAATTTGTTGCAAGAGAGAGAATGATCCGAATGGTATGTAGCTTAGCCACTGGTGCAGATGTGTCTACATAATCCTCTCCATATGTTTGAGTGAAACCTCTTGCTACCAGTCTTGTTTTGCACCTCTCCACTTTGCCATTTGCCAAGTATTTTATTGTGAAGACCCACTTGCTGGAGACTGCCTTCTTGCCCTTTGGAAGCTCACTCTCATACCAAGTGTCATTTATAATCATGGCATTAGTCTCATTTCCAACTGACTCTTTCCATTCATCAAGCTGCATTGCTTCTTCGCAGGACCTTGGAACATACCCTTGATCCAATCCACTGATGAATGCTTGATGTTCAACTGGGAATTTTGCAAAGGAGCATACCACTGAAGTTGGATGAGCCACTGCCTGACTGTTGTAATAGACCCTTGTGTTTTTCCAATTAGAAGGATCCTTCTTGATTCTTGTACTCCTTCTAAGTGGTTGAACCTGAACCTCTTCTTCTTGGTCCTGCTCTAGTTCTTCGTGAACTTGAGCAGTCTCATGTTCTTGTACACTCTCCTGATCATGAGACTCTGAACCCTTCAGGATCAGGATGAGTGACTTCTTGCTCAGTCTCTTGAGCAGGAGTAGCTTCTCTGGTGGTCTCCTTTTCCCTTGATAAACTGACTCCAAGATTCTCTAAAATGATCCTCAAGTTATTGGCTTTATCTAATGCTTGAGATAGATCTTTGAGCTCATCCCAATTCTTCTCAGCATAGAACCCTTTTCCTTCCATAAACTTCACATCTCTAGATACAAGTACTCTTCTTGTTTCAGGATTGTAGCACTTGTATCCTTTCTGTGTAGAGGAGTAGCCTATGAACATACACTTCATGCTCTTTGCTTCCAGCTTGTTCCTTTGATCTCCTGGTATCAACACAAAGCAAGCACATCCAAACACTCTGAGGTGATGAATGGATGGTCTGGTTTGGTTTAACACTTCATAAGGAGAGATATCCTTCAACACCTTAGTTGGGATCCGGTTAATAAGGTAGCATGCTGTCACCACAGCATCACTCCATAATCTTTTAGGAACATTGGCATGGAACATCATTGATCTAGCAACCTCCATGGGATGCCTATTCTTCCTTTCAGCCACTCCATTTTGCTGAGGTGTATAAGGACAGCTTGCGGAATATAAAGAAGATTAGGAGCTTAATGCTCTGATACCATGTTAGAATTATGAAAGTATGATGAGAATAGAAGAGAATGGTCGAGTTTGGTTGAGAATGAGTGAAGAACTAGAGAGATGAACTCAAGAACACATTTCTGGGCAGAATAAAGAGAGAGAGAGAGATTGTAGAGAGAAAATGGAGATCCACTCTCCTTGCATAAACTAATTTCGTGGTTTACAACATATATAGACAATAATAAAGAATAAAGAAAGGCTGAGCAGAAGAAGACAGGGCACAAGGTGCCAAAGAGTGAAAGTGACAGCTCCTTATTTTGAATTCCTTAAGGCAGCATGTGATCTCTTCTTGGCTTCTTCTCCAACGTCTCTCTCTTGTTCCAGACAGTCACAAGAGCTTCTAGAAGCCTTGTTCTTCACTCTTTGTTCAGCCCTAACCCTTGCTTGCCTTGGACTCCACTTCTGATCTTGATTAGGTCAAACTGTACTGAATAAGCTAACTTAATTCATTCTTCTGCCTTGTCTCCATTATTCTTTCTTCATGTCAATATTTGGTTCTTATTCCCAATATATGCTAACATGGGTGATATCAAAAGAACTCTCTACTCTAAACAATCTGCTATTTTACTTGTGTTTAAGGAAACTCTTTTGAACCTAACAGATTCTACACTGGTATATCCGAGTGAAATGGTTTCTCTTTTGCAGGAGTTTCAAGATGTATTTCCAGAGGACAATTCCATTGGTTTACCACCTTTGAGAGGGATTGAGCACCAGATAGACTTTGTTCCAGGATCTACACTTCCAAACCGTCCAGCATACAGAACCAACCCGGTTGAGACCAAGGAGTTGCAAAGACAAGTAGAGGAACTCATGGAGAAGGGCTATATCCGAGAGAGTTTAAGCCCATGTGCTGTACCAGTGCTCCTAGTGCCTAAGAAGGATGGTACATGGCGAATGTGTGTTGATTGTAGATCAATCAACAACATCACAGTGAAGTATCGCCATCCTATCCCTAGACTTGATGATATGCTTGATGAATTGCATGGTTCTTGCATCTTTTCTAAGATAGATTTAAAAAGTGGTCATCATTAGATTAGGATGAAAGAAGGAGATGAATGAAAAACTGCATTCAGAACTAAACATGGATTATATGAGTGGTTAGTTATGCCATTTGGATTAACCAATGCACCTAGTACATTCATGAGGTTAATGAATCATGTTCTTAGGTCATTCATAGGCATTTCGGTTGTAGTATACTTTGATGACATCTTAGTATATAGCAAAAACTTAGAAGAACATCTAGACATCTTAGGGCTGTCCTGAATGTTTTAAGAAATGAAAAGCTTTATGCCAACTTGAAGAAGTGCACCTTTTGCACGGATAACTTGGTTTTCCTAGGCTTTGTTGTGAGTGCAGATGGAGTTAAGGTCGATGAGGAGAAGATCAAAGCCATCAAAGACTGGCCGAGTCCAACCACAGTAGGAGAAGTGAGGAGTTTCCATGGGCTTGCTGGGTTCTACAGGCAATTTGTGAGAGACTTTAGCACCATTGCAGCTCCCTTGACTGAAGTGATAAAGAAGGATGTTGGATTCAAGTGGGGAGAAGCACAAGCGAAGGCTTTCTAGAGCCTAAAAAGAGAAGCTTACTCAATCACCTCTTCTTATGCTTCCTGACTTTACTAAAACTTTTGAAATAGAATGTGATGCCTCAGGAATTGGAATTGGTGCTGTATTGATGCAGGATATGAAACCTATAGCCTACTTCAGTGAGAAGCTTGGAGGAGCCACTCTCAACTATGAAACCTATGACAAAGAACTCTATGCCTTGGTGAGGGCATTACAAACGTGGCAACATTACTTGTGGCCCAAGGAGTTTGTCATACACACTGATCATGAGTCCCTAAAGTATCTAAAAGGGTTGAGTAAGCTTAGCAAGAGACACGCAAGGTGGGTTGAATTCATTGAGACCTTCCCATACGTGATCAAGTATAAACAAGGTAAGGAGAACATAGTTGCTGATGCACTATCTCGGAGGTATGTTCTCTTGACCACTCTAGATGCTAAGTTACTTGGTTTTGAGCAGATAAAAGATATGTATGTTACTGACCATGATTTCAAGGAAGCCTATGCTTCTTGTGAGAAGTTTGCTGCAGGGCATTACTTCAGGCTAGAAGGCTACTTGTTTTATGATAATAGATTGTGTGTGCCTAACTGCTCTTTGAGAGATCTCTTTGTCAGGGAATCCCATGGGGGCAGTCTAATGGGACAATTTGGGGTTGCCAAGACCTTAAAAGTTTTGCAGGATCACTTCTATTGGCCGCATATGAAGAGAGATGTGGAGAGAATCTGTGTGAGGTGTGTTACTTGCAAGCATGCCAAGTCCCAAGTCCAATCCCAGGGTTTGTATACTCCTTTACCCATCCCACACCATCCCTGGAATGACATTTCCATGGACTCTGTTGTAGGATTGCCTAGGACTAGAACCGGAAAGGACTCAATCTTTGTTGTTGTTGATAGGTTCTCTAAGATGGCACATTTCATAGCATGTCATAAGACTGATGATGCATTGCATGTTGCTAACCTGTTCTTTAAAGAAGTTGTTCGTTTACATGGCATGCCGAGAACTATAGTTTCTGATAGGGACACTAAGTTTCTTAGTTACTTCTGGAAGACACTTTGGTCTAAGCTAGGCACTAAACTGTTGTTTTCTACTACTTGTCATCCGCAAACTGACGGACAAACTGAAGTGGTTAATAGAACCTTAGGAACACTCCTGCGTGCATTCATTAAAAAAGAACTTAAAGACATGGGAAGAATACTTACCACACTGTGAATTTGCATACAACCATGCTATGCATTCTGCTTCTAAGTATTCACCTTTTGAGATTGTTTATGGGTTCAATCCCACCTCTCCTTTGGATCTAATGCCTTTACCTGAGTGTGAAAGGATCAGCCTAGATGGCAAGAAGAAAGCAGAGATGGTCCAACAAATCCATGAGAAGACTAGACAGAACATTGAGCAGAAAACCAAGCTTTATGAGAAGCAAGCCAACAAAGGGAGACGTGTGAGAACCTTTGAAATAGGTGACCAAGTTTGGTTGCACCTGAGGAAGGATAGGTTCCCCAACGAGAGGAAGTCCAAGCTGATGCCAAGGGTTGATGGACCTTTCGAGATCATCCACAAGATCAATGACAATGCCTACAAACTTGATCTCCAAGGTAAGTATGATGTATCAAATAGCTTCAATGTCACTGACTTGGCTCCTTTTGCTGTAGATGAACCTGATTTGAGGACAAATCGTTTTCAAGAGGGAGGGGATTATGTGATCATGGACCGGATCACTAAGGAGAACAATGAGAGTCTAGATGAGCCACATGAAGCCACATGAAGCCACATTGCACCAGCAGCCTGGTGATGATGCTCTAGCCATTCCTGAAGGTCCCATGACTCGTTTCAGAGTCAAGAAGCTTAAAGAGAATGTTGTTGGATTACACACTTCACATCCACAACAAGAAAGTCTTGGACAAGGTCTGATCCGAGATGTCTTGATCACAATTCAAGCCATCTCTACATCAAGCTGAGTTAGTGTCTAGGCAAGTGATACGATCTTAGGAACGTTACTCTAGAGTTTTAAAGGCTAAAGCAACGAAGAACGGATTATGCGACGAATGAGGGAATGATGGCAGCGATGGAGTGATGAACGGATGGGCTGGAGGTGGACTGATGGCGAGATTGATGAGTATGGGAATGATGATTTCGACACAACCAGAGGCTGGAAACAATGGTTGCTGGTTTGTAGAGACTCCAGGATGATGAAGATCATGTTAGAGGCTCGGATTCAAGTCTAGAATCGAATCAGTTTGAGAGAACAAGTTTCTGCTGGAAAAGTTTCTTTCACGTTTATTCTCTACCTCTCTATAAGCAGCAGTCACGAAAATATAAAGGAAAGAGAGAGGCACATGAGCCTTAGGGATTTTTGACACACCCTTACAAGAAAAACAGCAAGTAGTTCTAAAAATAAAAGAAAACAGCATGAAGTCTGGAATTAAAACAACAAAGCATGCGACCTAAAGAAAAGTCTTTATGTGCCAAAACCAAACCAAGT
Source organism: Moricandia arvensis (assembly GCA_905132765.1). Taxonomy (NCBI): domain Eukaryota; kingdom Viridiplantae; phylum Streptophyta; class Magnoliopsida; order Brassicales; family Brassicaceae; genus Moricandia; species Moricandia arvensis. The sequence continues at coordinate 29,174 of CAJHQP010007821.1, forward strand.
ACTTATTCAAATAGCTTATTGAAGAGAAAAAATGCCCTGCCTCCTTAAAACCTTAAGAATGGTAAACCCGGTGTAGGAAAAACCCATTCTCTAAGGAAAGAGTACAGCTACACATTATCCTCTTTGTGGTTATTCAAATAAGTCACCTGGTCCTTCTTGCGGAATATGGGTGAATATGTTGTAGATAGCAGTGGCTTGATGATCCTCCATTTCCGTGTTAATCAAGGCTCGGACTTCCTTAGCTAACTCCTTAGCTTTTGAACCTGTTACTCTGGCTTCCGGAGCTGACTCCCTGGTCTTAGATCGTGTGATACTTCCTTCTGGCTCAGGAACATCTTCCTCCGAGCTTGAGCTATCCATGATCATATCATCCTCCCCCTCTTGAAAGGGATTTGTCCTCAAATCCGAATCTGCAACATAAGGAAGCAAATCAGAAACATTGAAATCACTTGAGGTGTTATACTTACCTTGGAGGTCAAGTCTGTAGGCATTGTTGTTGATCCTTTGAATTACTTCAAAAGGACCATCAACTCTTGGCATTAGTTTAGACTTCCGCTCTTCAGGAAATCGGTCTTTCCTAAGATGAACCCAAACAAGGTCTCCCACTTCAAAAATCAGCTCCTTGCGCCCCTTCTTTGCATGTTTAGCGTACAGCTTGGTCTTCTTCTCGATGTTTTTTTTGGCTTTGGCGTGAAGTCTGCGTACATACTCAGCTTTCTTTTTTCCATCTAAACTGCTACGTTCCTTCAAAGGCAAAGAAACCAAATCTAAAGGAGACAAGGGGTTAAATCCATAAACAATTTCAAAGGGAGAAAATAAAGTGGAAGAGTGCTTAGCGTGGTTATAGGCGAATTCGACAAAAGGTAGATACTCTTCCCATGTCTTCAGGTTGCCTTTAACCATGGTTCGCAGAAGGGTTGATAGCGATCTGTTGACTACTTCTGTTTGACCGTCTGTCTAAGGATGGCACGTGGTA
>CAJHQP010007822.1:0-30147 GCA_905132765.1 Moricandia arvensis
CTCTAGTCAATGTTGTTTAAAAAGGTCTCTCCAAGCTTTTCCTCTTAAACCCATATCAGTGATATAAAAGCCAATTAATCAAGCTAAGGAAACCAAACTCTTTGTCTCTTTCTAAGGTCTCTACATGATTTCAAGGCTACCACTGTTTCATAATGTAAGATATTTGTGTGTTTAGAAGGTAATGTAAGATCACATTCTTAGTTTATGAAAAGCATCCACCATGCCACAAAGGATCTTCTAGAGTCAGTTCGATGAAGAGATAGTCACTAGATGATGTTACAATATTATCCAACCCTTGGCTGAAGATCTCATGCAGTTACAAAAAAGGTTTTTCTTCTTCCTCGCTGTCCTTTTCCCACCCTTGTGGATGATGTCTCTCAAGAGTATAACTGTCCTAACTCTCAGAGAACTTTGTCTTTACCATCTTCAAGCTTTAGCACTCTTCTCTCAAGTCTTGACTTCTCCACAAACACCTTTCTGTAGATATCTTTGGCGTCTCCACTCTCCTCAATTTCCTTGGCAAGAATCTCTTTTGTGTTTGCAAGCTGAAGGATGGCATCTACTATTTTTAATTTTCGAGAATCAGCCAAAAGTCTCTCCATGGTCTTTTGCGTGTGCTTTTAGATAACTCCAACTTGTCAACAACTTTCTCAGACTGCGATTAAAAAAGAAAAAATAGAAATTTATAAAACAAAAAATCATTCCGCTAATAGTCAATCTGGAATTACCTATCTATGTTTGGATTGAGTGTCTTTCCAAAGATTCCATGTCATGATGCTCAAGTCAATGGTGTAGCTTATGTGAAGCGGATGCAGCAGTAACCAAGATCCATCCACCAACTGCCCTCACCTTTTCTGCTTTCTCAAGAACATTTTTTTGATATTCATGGCTAATCCCAAGTGCATCATGAGTACCTTTACTTTATCATGAAGCATATCAAACATTTACTTTATGTTATCATAGTATAGCCTATTTTTTCTTAAACAGAAATAATTCATATATATATATATATTATAATATATTTATTATAAATGCAACAAAGAAAACTATTTAGCCAGCAACGTTAGTGATATAAAATATTTACTGGATTATAAAATACACATGAACTAATTAATAAACAACTAAAATCTAATTTAGGTCTTATAAATATATTTCACAATTAAATTTTTGATGCCTATTCGACAATGATTTTCATTGTGCCTAAGATTTAATTAAAATAGTCACATTAAAAACATTTATCAAGTACTATTAACAATAAAACTCAACAATTTTATTTAGTATAATAGTTTTTACTGTCGTTATATCTGATAAATGTGTCTTGTTATGATATTTTATGTCGTCGATCCGACAATATGATTGATAAAAACTTTTTGTTATTTTTATAACTGTTAATTTAATTTTATATATATCATATATATATATATATATATATATATTCATATCTAATACTTTTCTTGGTATAAATTAATAGCTTTTTCCGTTATAAACCGCTACTTTAGTCGGTGTAATAAAATTTCTTTTTATAGTCATATCCGACAAATTTTCAACGAAATCAATCTATTATTGTTGTATCCGACAAATGGTCTGATAAAATATTTTTGTTGTTCTAGCCAATTAATTTTATTCGCTATAAAACATAGTGTATTTGATTATTTGTTTGATATAATAGCTTTTGTCGTTACAGCCGATAATTTACTTGATGTAATAATTTTTGTATAGTCGTAGTGAAAATATTCTTTGTAATAGAAAGTTTTTATCACTGTATTCTATCATTTGCTCAAATATAATCAAATTTGTAGTTTACCAAAAAACATTATTCGGTCATAATAATATTTCCCTTTTTAGTTATATCTGATTTGTTTTTATATAATGAATATTTTTTCATCATACCTTATAATTTTCTTTGATATAAAATATATTTGGTCCCTGTGTTTTTTTTAAGATATATTTGGCCATTGTGTTTACCAATTTTATTTGAGCTAAAAACCTTGTGTGGTCATGCAATATTGCAGCTTTAATATTCACCTTTACACAATAGTGTTGAATGTGGACATCAAATCATATACCAATTTGCATTCTAAAACCAGTAACTTCAGTTTAAAGGAGTAAAATATCAACTGTACTCATATCATATCTCGTTGAACGTATTGTGATTTGTGCAGTGCATGTTTGAAGATTAAAAAAGCTCGAGGTAGAAGTAAAATATTGCAAGAAAAAGGCGTATAACACGTGGATAATATATAATGGATAATACAACAACAACCCAGAAGGAGTGTTGGCTTTACTCTTTCTCTCACTATAAAAGACAGATTCTCTACTCGTTACCACAACACTCTTGGTCCACAACAACCCAGAATTTCCGACACTTCGTGAGCGTCAGCTAAGGCAGTGGTTACACTCGTGGTCCTAGTCAACGTAGCACGCTTCCACTCGGTCTCTCCCCCGGCCGGCGATTGGCAGCAGCACCTCCACAGCTTGAGCCCAATTTAGGTGGCGGCGCATGTTATCAGGTTCTTGTTGCACGTCCTATTTACTGATTTAAATGACGCGTGTGGGGTTGAGTTCGAGGATGAAACTGAGGAGAAACCTCAGCCGCTTAATCTGGATCTTAACTTACCTCCTCCTGTCGAATAGGTCGTGTGGTCGTTTCTCCGGTCAGTGACGCGGTCGCATCTTCTAAATTAAGATACAGTGCGTTTCTCCTAGTTTCTTTTTCCTTTTGTTTGTGTCTTAAAATATATATTTTCCCGAAAATATCGATATAGTTAATAAGTTTCATGCGAAAATCGTTATGTATAAGAGGAAGATATTATTGTAATAGTATTTTTTCAACAGATCTATATGTTGTTCTGTATACAAATCAATACAAATCAGCGCATTCAAGTGCATATCATGTGTGAGGAAAACATATCAAGCAATTTATTATAGTTAGAGTGGTAAAAATAATTCAAATAAATAGATTACCTATTTAAACAATAATAATTACAATAAAAAAATTAAAATACATTATATAATACAATACATAAATAGTAATAAATATTGAAATAAGGCAAATATGAAAACATAGCAATTAACAAAATACATCTATTTTCATTAATATATTTAAAACCATAATATTATACATTGACATATACATATTATAATTTTTTTATTGTTTACTTACACATATTATAATTAAAAACACAATCATCATACAATAAATTCAACTAAATAATATATTTATCTGAAGAAGATAAAATTAGAGATAATATACATGGGAATTTTGTATTGTCAAAATTCTAAGTAAAATAGAATGAAATGTCCTTTTGATAAATATAAAATTAAAATATATTAATAATTTGTATCAAAATATTTTACTATATACGATGTTTATTGTTCTTAATTATAATAGGTATTATGTAATTGCATAGTATTGTAACTAATATATATAACAAAAGATATATGTATTCGTTAATTGCTAATGTTTTTAACATTTGAAGTTTAAAATTTACATTAACATGACTCTAGTGAAATTATTTTTTTATGTATTGTGTTTATATAATTTTTTAATTATATTATATATATTAATTTATTTATTTGAAGTGTTTTTATCATTCTAAATTGTACTAACTGTTTGATTGCCTTTCTCCTGCATGATCAGCTGGATCTGCACTTCATTCGCTTAATCTTCATGATCTACTTGATATGCAACGCTTGAACTGTTTTTTACCATTCGAATCCATAGTGGGTGAAAACTGCATGCAGATCTCCTATTTTTTCACAAAAGACAAAAAAAATATTGAATTGCATGCAAATTTCCCGCTAACTATATTTTAAAAACAAAAAACGTGAATGGTGGTTTTAGTGCGGAAGAACTGCATGTGCAGAAAAACTATCTTTGTACTGACCTCCATTTATAACCTTAATAATATGATATGTACTTGTATTATTTTATAAAAATAAAAATTAGTTAAGTAAATCGGCTTGAAAATAATGGTGCAAGTGTCTGCATCACATGCACGATCATGGGAAGACTCCACACTTTGGCTGCGGCGTTATGTTAGAAGAATACTCTTACACTACCTCATTTGCATGGGCTACTATTCACATTTTGGTCTTACCTTTTGACTTGCTGAGTTTGCAGAAACTTTAAAAAAATGAATCATGCTAAATAACAGGTTTGAAATTATTAATATGATGGCTGAAAAAATGATTAACGATAACTTAAGATGGTAAGCTGCTTCATATTGAGAGACAAAAAAGGTGAGATGTGATTGAATTCTTATCGCCAACTTTGGTATCAAAAATGTACAAGCCAATGGTATAAGCAGTTACTTAAGCATATCACCTAGATCCAACGGCTAGTGTCATCATCATCTCCCTGTGGATAGACGTAGTAAATGTTCTCTTGATTCTTTTTGGAATTAAAAAGATTAAAGCTACAATAACCAGTAGAAAACATTTACATTTTTATCGGTTCATTTTTTTCTTGTAATGTTAATATATTTCTTATTGGTATCAAAATATTAACATCTTTTTTTTCTTTTTCAAAAAATTTTAATATTTTTTATTGGTATCAAAATATTAACATCTTTTTTTTCCTTTTAAAAAATGTTAATATTTTATTGTAAGTGAATTTGCTAGATATCATAAGAGGAGCATAAAATGAAAAATATACCCATGGACAATTGTAGTCTTGGGCGGATTGGACATTTTACACACAAATAGGACATTGTCTCCTTGGGTTCACGATGCGCGTGAAGACGATTATAAAGCACATGTGCATTTTCTTCTGTATTAAACCTAACTCCTAAAGCTAAACTGCTACATCCCTATCATAGCATTATGTCAGTTCCCAACCATAAATGGGAGAAATGTAGTTTCACCTGATTGGCAAATATGTAGAGTAATTAAAAGTAAAATCCATCCACCATTATATGTTGCGCTAACAATGCTAAACAACAGTCAAGCTTACATACAATTTCATTATACATTTGATTCTTGGGGATCCAAGCTATAGGACCACCATTAAATCAGATATTTATTCAGTTGGTAGGCTCATTTAATTCTATCTACATTTATCTATTTAATATGCGTATTAGGATTATATAAAAATTATTCTAACACTTGAACTGGTCACTGATAGAAGCTAGAGAAGCATAGGTTTGGAGATTGGAAAATCTTCATAAAATTTAAGGTCCAAATTAGATCAAATCGCTTGAAGAGTGTTAAGGGCTGTTGTTTTCAGATCCAACCCGAGACATTTAATACTATATTCCCTATGTTACAAAAAGATCTATATTTTTAAAATTTCTTTTTGATTTTTTTAAAATACATTTTTATTTTAATTCACTTTTAAGTAATAATTGTAATTGTTAAGTTCGACAAAATTAATTGAGTTTCTTGCATTTCTATTGGTTAGATATTATTGAAAACACTTAAACCCAAAAAGTAATATATTGATAATTTAAAAATACTACGTTTTATTAATATGTGTGAAACTCTAAAACGTAAATCAACTAGTAAAATCCACCCTACAGATGGGTAATCAAATGAATTTTTTATAAAATATATTAATTGTAACAGAAAATATATTTCAATTTTTTAGTTTATTCTATCTTAAAAGTTAGATTATTATTGACTAATTTTTTAATTCTTCTTGAAAATAATAAGCTTGTTTAGTTTTAAAAATTATGATGAAATGTAATTATTTTTAAAAAAATCAATGTTTATACTACATTTATTATAATCAGCAAATAAAATACATAAATTTACTCAAAATTACAGCAAACCTATTTATGAATTGACCATTTTCAATCTTGTTTTTTTTATGAGTTTTCCTTATTTATTCTTAAATTACTGTTTTGTATTAGATTGTATATTACGAATTACATTATGTATATAGATTGTGTATCTGCGTAACATGCAATTGTCTTTCATCTAAAATATAATTCATATGTTAAACAAAACGAAATAAAACCAAGACTCACGAACGGAACACAAGAAATAATCTTATTCGAAAGTCTTGAATATATTTGAAGTTAGTTGGTCCATCTATCGATATAGTTAAATAAGTTTCATGCGAAAATCGTTATGTATAAGAAAAAAGAAGATTATTGTAATAGTATTTTTCAACAGATCTATATGTTGTTCTGTATACAAATCAATACAATCAAGCGCATCAAGTGCATATCATGTGTGAGGAAAACATATCAAGCAATTTATTATAGTTAGAGTGGTAAAAATAATTCAAATAAAATAGATTACCTATTTAAACAATAATAATTACAATAAAAAATTAAAATACATTATATAATACAATACATAAATAGTAATAAATATTGAAATAAGGCAAAATATGAAAAACATTAGCAATTAACAAAATACATCTATTTTCATTAATATATTTAAACCATAATATTATACATTGACATAATACATATTATAATTTTTTTTTGTTTACTAACACATATTATATTAAAAACACAATCATCATACAATATTCAACTAAATATAATATTTATATGAAGAAAATAAAATTAGAGATAAATTATACATGGGAATTTTTGTATTGTCAAAATTCTAAGTAAAATAGAATGAAATGTCTTTTGATAAAATAAAATAAAATATATTATAATTTGTATCAAAATCATTTACTATATACGATGTTTTGTTCTTAATTATAATAGGTATTATGTAATTGCATAGTATTGTAACTAAATATATATAACAAAGATATATGTATTTCGTAATTGCTAATGTTTTTACATTTGAAGTTTAAAATTACATTAACATGACTCTAGTGAAATTATTTTTTATGTATTGTGTTTATATAATTTTTTAATTATATTATATATATAATTTATTTTATTTGAAGTGTTTTTATCATTCTAAATTGTAGCTAAACTGTTTGATCTGCCTTTCTTCCTGCATGATCAGCTTGATCTGCACTTCATCGCTTAATCTTCATGATCTACTTGATATGCAACGCTTGAACTGTTTTTACCATTCGAATCCATAGTGGGTGAAAACTGCATGCAGATCTCCTATTTTTTTCACAAAAGACAAAAAAATATTGAATTGCATGCAAATTTCCCGCTAACTATATTTTAAAACAAAAAAACGTGAATGGTGGTTTAGTGCGGAAGAACTGCATGTGTAGAAAAACTATTTTGTACTGACCCTCCATTTATAACCTTAATAATAATGATGTACTTGTATTATTTTATAAAAATAAAAATATAGTTAAGTAAATCGCTTGAAAATAATGGTGCAAGTGTTCTGCACACATGCACCGATCATGGGAAGACTCACACTTTGCTGCGGCGTTATGTTAGAAGAATACTTCTTTACACTTACCTCATTTGCATGGGCCCTACTATTCACATTTTGGTCTACCTTTTGACTTGCTGAGTTTGCAGAAACTTAAAAAAATGAATCATGCTTAAATAACAGGTTTGAAATTATTAATATGATGGCTGAAAAAATGATTAAACGATAACTTAAGATGGTAAGGCTGCTTCATATTGAGAGACAAAAAGGTGAGATGTGATTGAATTCTTATCGCCAACTTTGGTATCAAAATGTACAAGCCAATGGTATAAGCAGTTACTTAAGCATTATCACCTAGATCCAACGGCTAGTGTCATCATCATCTCCCTGTGGATAGACGTAGTAAATGTTCTCTTGATTCTTTTTGGAATTAAAAAGATTAAAGCTACAATACCAGTAGAAAACATTTACATTTTTATCGGTTCATTTTTTTCCTTGTAATGTTAATATATTTCTTATTGGTATCAAAATATTAACATCTCTTTTTCAAAAATTTTAATATTTTTTTATTGGTATCAAAATATTAACATCTTTTTTCCTTTTAAAAAAATGTTAATATTTTATTGTAAGTGAATTTGCTAGATATTCATAAGAGGAGCATAAATGAAAAATATACCCATCGACAATTGTAGTCTTGGCGGATTGGACATTTTACACACCAAATAGGACATTGTCTCCTTGGGTTCACGTGCGCGTGAAGACGATTATAAAGCACATGTGCATTTTCTTCTGTATTAAACCTAACTCTAAAGCTAAACTGCCACAATCCCTATCATAGCATTATGTTCAGTTTCCCAACCATAATGGGAAGAAATGTAGTTTCACTGATTGCAATATGTAGAGTAATTAAAGTAAATCCATCCACCATTATATGTTGCGCTAACAATGCTAAACAGTCAAAGCTTACATACAATTTCATTATTACATTTGATTCTTGGGGATCCAAGCTATAGGACCACATTAAATCAGATATTTATTCAGTTTGGTAGGCTCATTTAATTCTATCTACATTTATCTATTTTATATGCGTATTAGGATTATAAAAATTATTTCAACACTTGAAACTGGTCACTGATAGAAGCTAGAGAAGCATAGGTTTGGAGATTGGAAAATCTTCATAAAATTTAAGGTCCAAATTAGATCAAAATCGCTTGGAAGAGTGTTAAGGGCTGTTGTTTTCAGATCCAACCCGAGACATTTAATACTATATTCCCATGTTACAAAAAGATCTATATTTAAAATTTCTTTTGATTTTTTTAAAATACATTTTTATTTTTAATTCACTTTTTAAGTAATAATTGTAAATTGTTAAGCTTCGACAAAATTAATTGAGTTTCTTGCATTATATTGGTTAGATATTATTGAAACACTTAAACCAAAAAGTAATATATTGATAATTAAAAATTACTACGTTTTATTAATATGTGTGAAAACTCTAAAACGTAAATCAACTAGGTAAATCCACCCTAGCAGATGGGTAATCAAATGAATTTTTTTATAAAATATATTAATTGTAACAGAAAATATATTTCAATTTTTTAGTTTATTCTATCTTAAAGCTTAGATTATTATTGACTAATTTTTTAATTCTTCTTGAAAATAATAAGCTTGTTTAGTTTTAAAAATTATGATGAAATGTAATTATTTTTAAAAAAATTCATGTTTATACTACATTTATTATAATAGCCAAATAAAATACATAATTTACTCAAAATTACAGCAAACCTATTTATGAATTGACGCATTTCATCTTGTTTTTTTTTATGAGTTTTCCTATTTATTCTTTAAATTACTGTTTTGTATTACGATTGTATATTTACGAATACATTATGTATATAGATTGTGTATCTGCGTAACATGCAATTGTCTTTCATCTAAAATATAATTTCATATGTTAAACAACGAAATAAAACCAAGACTACGACGGAACACAAGAAACTACATCTTATATCGAAAGCTCTTGAAATATATCTGAAAGTTAGTTGGTCCCATCTATCGGATATCAGTTAAATAAAGTTTTCATGCGAAAATCGTTATGTATAAGAAAAAAAGAAGATTATTGTAATAGTATTTTTTCAACAGATCTATATGTTGTTCTGTATACAAATCAATACAAATCAAGCGCATCAGTGCATATCATGTGTGAGGAAAAACATATCCAAGCAATTTATTATAGTTAGAGTGGTAAAAATAATTCAAATAAAATAGATTACCTATTTAAACAATAATAATTACAATAAAAAATTAAAATACATTATATAATACAATACATAAATAGTAATAAATATTGAAATAAGGCAAAATATGAAAACATTAGCAATTAACAAAATACATCTATTTTCATTAATATATTTAAACCATAATATTATACATTGAACATAATACATATTATAATTTTTTTTTGTTTACTAACACATATTATAATTAAAAACACAATCATCATACAAATAATTCAACTAAATATAATATTTATATGAAGAAAATAAAATTAGAGATAAATATACATGGGAATTTTTGTATTGTCAAAATTCTAAGTAAAATAGAATGAAAATGTCCTTTTGATAAATAAAATAAAATATATTAATAATTTGTATCAAAATCATTTACTATATACGATGTTTATGTTCTTAATTATAATAGGTATTATGTAATTGCATAGTATTGTAACTAAATATATATAACAAAAGATATATGTATTTCGTTAATTGCTAATGTTTTTAACATTTGAAGTTTAAAATTACATTAACATGACTCTAGTGAAATTATTTTTTTATGTATTGTGTTTATATAATTTTTTTAATTATATTATATATATAATTTATTTTATTTGAAGTGTTTTTATCATTCTAAATTGTACTAAAACTGTTTGATCTGCCTTTCTCCTGCATGATCAGCTTGATCTGCACTTCATTCGCTTAATCTTCATGATCTACTTGATATGCAACGCTTGAACTGTTTTACCATTCGAATCCATAGTGGGTGAAAACTGCATGCAGATCTCCTATTTTTTTTCACAAAAGACAAAAAAATATTGAATTGCATGCAAATTTCCCGCTAACTATATTTTAAAAACAAAAAAACGTGAATGGTGGTTTTAGTGCGGAAGAACTGCATGTGCAGAAAAACTATCTTTGTACTGACCCTCCATTTATAACCTTAATAATAATGATTGTACTTGTATTATTTTATAAAATAAAAATATAGTTAAGTAAATCGGCTTGAAAATAATGGTGCAAGTGTTCTGCACACATGCACCGATCATGGGGAAGACTCCACACTTTGGCTGCGGCGTTATGTTAGAAGAATACTTCTTTACACTTACCTCATTTGCATGGGCCCTACTATTCACATTTTGGTCTACCTTTTGACTTGCTGAGTTTGCAGAAACTTAAAAAAAATGAATCATGCTAAATAACAGGTTTGAAATTATTAATATGATGGCTGAAAAAATGATTAAACGCATAACTTAAGATGGTAAGGCTGCTTCATATTGAGAGACAAAAAAGGTGAGATGTGATTGAATTCTTATCGCCAACTTTGGTATCAAAATGTACAAGCCAATGGTATAAGCAGTTACTTAAGCATTATCACCTAGATCCAACGGCTAGTGTCATCATCATCTCCCTGTGGATAGACGTAGTAAATGTTCTCTTGATTCTTTTTGGAATTAAAAAGATTAAAGCTACAATAACCAGTAGAAAACATTTACATTTTTATCGGTTCATTTTTTTCCTTGTAATGTTAATATATTTCTTATTGGTATCAAAATATTAACATCTTTTTTTCTTTTTCAAAAATTTTAATATTTTTTTATTGGTATCAAAATATTAACATCTTTTTTTCCTTTTAAAAAATGTTAATATTTTATTGTAAGTGAATTTGCTAGATATTCATAAGAGGAGCATAAATGAAAAATATACCCATGACAATTGTAGTCTTGGCGGATTGGACATTTTACACACAAATAGGACATTGTCTCCTTGGGTTCACGTGCGCGTGAAGACGATTATAAAGCACATGTGCATTTTCTTCTGTATTAACCTAACTCCTAAAGCTAAACTGCCACATCCCTATCATAGCATTATGTTCAGTTCCCAACCATAAATGGGAGAAATGTAGTTTCACCTGATTGGCAAATATGTAGAGTAATTAAAAGTAAAATCCATCCCACCATTATATGTTGCGCTAACAATGCTAAACAGTCAAAGCTTACATACAATTTCATTATTACATTTGATTCTTGGGGATCCAAGCTATAGGACCACCATTAAATCAGATATTTATTCAGTTTGGTAGGCTCATTTAAATTCTATCTACATTTATCTATTTATATGCGTATTAGGATTATAAAAATTATTTCAACACTTGAACTGGTCACTGATAGAAGCTAGAGAAGCATAGGTTTGGAGATTGGAAAATCTTCATAAATTTAAGGTCCAAATTAGATCAAAATCGCTTGGAAGAGTGTTAAGGGCTGTTGTTTTCAGATCCAACCCGAGACATTTAATACTATATTCCCTATGTTACAAAAAGATCTATATTTTAAAATTTCTTTTTGATTTTTTTAAAATACATTTTTATTTTTAATTCACTTTTAAGTAATAATTGTAAATTGTTAAGTTCGACAAAATTAATTGAGTTTCTTGCATTTCTATTGGTTAGATATTATTGAAAACACTTAAACCCAAAAAGTAATATATTGATAATTAAAATTACTACGTTTTATTAATATGTGTGAAAACTCTAAAACGTAAATCAACTAGGTAAAATCCACCCTACAGATGGGTAATCAAATGAATTTTTTATAAAATATATTAATTGTAACAGAAAATATATTTCAATTTTTTTAGTTTATTCTATCTTAAAAAGTTAGATTATTATTGACTAATTTTTTAATTCTTCTTGAAAATAATAAGCTTGTTTAGTTTTAAAATTATGATGAAATGTAATTATTTTTAAAAAAAATCAATGTTTATACTACATTTATTATAATCAGCAAATAAAATACATAAATTTACTCAAAATTACAGCAAACCTATTTATGAATTGACCATTTCATCTTGTTTTTTTATGAGTTTCCTTATTTATTCTTTAAATTACTGTTTTGTATTAGATTGTATATTTACGAATTACATTATGTATATAGATTGTGTATCTGCGTAACATGCAATTGTCTTTCATCTAAAATATAATTTCATATGTTAAACAAACGAAATAAAACCAAGACTACGAACGGAACACAAGAAATAATCTTATATCGAAAGTCTTGAATATATTTGAAGTTAGTTGGTCCATCTATCGATATAGTTAAATAAGTTTCATGCGAAAATCGTTATGTATAAGAAAAAAAAGAAGATTATTGTAATAGTATTTTTCAACAGATCTATATGTTGTTCTGTATACAAATCAATACAAATCAAGCGCATCAAGTGCATATCATGTGTGAGGAAAACATATCAAGCAATTTATTATAGTTAGAGTGGTAAAAATAATTCAAATAAAATAGATTACCTATTTAAACAATAATAATTACAATAAAAAATTAAAATACATTATATAATACAATACATAAATAGTAATAAATATTGAAATAAGGCAAATATGAAAACATTAGCAATTAACAAAATACATCTATTTTCATTAATATATTTAAACCATAATATTATACATTGACATAATACATATTATAATTTTTTTTGTTTACTAACACATATTATAATTAAAAACACAATCATCATACAAATAATTCAACTAAATATAATATTTATATGAAGAAAATAAAATTAGAGATAAATATACATGGGAATTTTTGTATTGTCAAAATTCTAAGTAAAATAGAATGAAAATGTCCTTTTGATAAAATAAAATAAAATATATTAATAATTTGTATCAAAATCATTTACTATATACGATGTTTATGTTCTTAATTATAATAGGTATTATGTAATTGCATAGTATTGTAACTAAATATATATAACAAAAGATATATGTATTTCGTTAATTGCTAATGTTTTTAACATTTGAAGTTTAAAATTACATTAACATGACTCTAGTGAAATTATTTTTTTATGTATTGTGTTTATATAATTTTTTTAATTATATTATATATATAATTTATTTATTTGAAGTGTTTTTATCATTCTAAATTGTACTAAACTGTTTGATCTGCCTTTCTCCTGCATGATCAGCTTGATCTGCACTTCATTCGCTTAATCTTCATGATCTACTTGATATGCAACGCTTGAACTGTTTTACCATTCGAATCCATAGTGGGTGAAAACTGCATGCAGATCTCCTATTTTTTTTCACAAAAGACAAAAAAATATTGAATTGCATGCAAATTTCCCGCTAACTATATTTTAAAAACAAAAAAACGTGAATGGTGGTTTTAGTGCGGAAGAACTGCATGTTGCAGAAAAACTATCTTTGTACTGACCCTCCATTTATAACCTTAATAATAATGATTGTACTTGTATTATTTTATAAAAATAAAAATATAGTTAAGTAAATCGGCTTGAAATAATGGTGCAAGTGTTCTGCACACATGCACCGATCATGGGAAGACTCCACACTTTGGCTGCGGCGTTATGTTAGAAGAATACTTCTTTACACTTACCTCATTTGCATGGGCCCTACTATTCACATTTTGGTCTACCTTTTGACTTGCTGAGTTTGCAGAAACTTAAAAAAATGAATCATGCTAAATAACAGGTTTGAAATTATTAATATGATGGCTGAAAAAATGATTAAACGATAACTTAAGATGGTAAGGCTGCTTCATATTGAGAGACAAAAAAGGTGAGATGTGATTGAATTCTTATCGCCAACTTTGGTATCAAAATGTACAAGCCAATGGTATAAGCAGTTACTTAAGCATTATCACCTAGATCCAACGGCTAGTGTCATCATCATCTCCCTGTGGATAGACGTAGTAAATGTTCTCTTGATTCTTTTTGGAATTAAAAAGATTAAAGCTACAATAACCAGTAGAAAACATTTACATTTTTATCGGTTCATTTTTTTCCTTGTAATGTTAATATATTTCTTATTGGTATCAAAATATTAACATCTTTTTTTTCTTTTTCAAAAAATTTTAATATTTTTTTATTGGTATCAAAATATTAACATCTTTTTTTCCTTTTAAAAAAATGTTAATATTTTATTGTAAGTGAATTTGCTAGATATTCATAAGAGGAGCATAAATGAAAAATATACCCATGACAATTGTAGTCTTGGCGGATTGGACATTTTACACACAAATAGGACATTGTCTCCTTGGGTTCACGTGCGCGTGAAGACGATTATAAAGCACATGTGCATTTTCTTCTGTATTAAACCTAACTCCTAAAGCTAAACTGCCACATCCCTATCATAGCATTATGTTCAGTTCCCAACCATAAATGGGAAGAAATGTAGTTTCACCTGATTGGCAAATATGTAGAGTAATTAAAAGTAAAATCCATCCCACCATTATATGTTGCGCTAACAATGCTAAACAGTCAAAGCTTACATACAATTTCATTATTACATTTGATTCTTGGGGATCCAAGCTATAGGACCACCATTAAATCAGATATTTATTCAGTTTGGTAGGCTCATTTAAATTCTATCTACATTTATCTATTTTATATGCGTATTAGGATTATAAAAATTATTTCAACACTTGAACTGGTCACTGATAGAAGCTAGAGAAGCATAGGTTTGGAGATTGGAAAATCTTCATAAAATTTAAGGTCCAAATTAGATCAAAATCGCTTGGAAGAGTGTTAAGGGCTGTTGTTTTCAGATCCAACCCGAGACATTTAATACTATATTCCCTATGTTACAAAAAGATCTATATTTTAAAATTTCTTTTGATTTTTTTAAAATACATTTTTATTTTAATTCACTTTTTAAGTAATAATTGTAAATTGTTAAGTTCGACAAAATTAATTGAGTTTCTTGCATTCTATTGGTTAGATATTATTGAAAACACTTAAACCCAAAAAGTAATATATTGATAATTAAAAATTACTACGTTTTATTAATATGTGTGAAAACTCTAAAACGTAAATCAACTAGGTAAAATCCACCCTACAGATGGGTAATCAAATGAATTTTTTTATAAAATATATTAATTGTAACAGAAAATATATTTCAATTTTTTAGTTTATTCTATCTTAAAAGTTAGATTATTATTGACTAATTTTTTAATTCTTCTTGAAAATAATAAGCTTGTTTAGTTTTAAAAATTATGATGAAATGTAATTATTTTTAAAAAAAATCAATGTTTATACTACATTTATTATAATCAGCAAATAAAATACATAAATTTACTCAAAATTACAGCAAACCTATTTATGAATTGACCATTTTCATCTTGTTTTTTTTATGAGTTTTCCTTATTTATTCTTTAAATTACTGTTTTGTATTAGATTGTATATTTACGAATTACATTATGTATATAGATTGTGTATCTGCGTAACATGCAATTGTCTTTCATCTAAAATATAATTTCATATGTTAAACAAACGAAATAAAACCAAGACTACGAACGGAACACAAGAAATAATCTTATATCGAAAGTCTTGAATATATTTGAAGTTAGTTGGTCCATCTAACGTTGGAGCCATTGTTTTCTATTTCTTTTTTTTCTTATTCGTGAGATTACTAAATTTTGGTTTGGAGTATATTTGTGAGTAAGGGCATGTTCGTTTCACCATCCAGATGAGTCATCAGGATGTAGATGAGAGTTTTGTTTGTTTAGGCACTAAAAGTACAATCCATTTGGATGGCTCATCTGAATGACTTTAAAATTTTAAGCTTAATTTTAAGCTTAATTTTACAGTCTATCCGGCTCAACCAATTTGGGACCATCTGGATGAAGATGGTTATGTCAAAATGGTATAATGTCTATTATACCCCTTATACATTTAACAAATTATAAGCTTAAAGCTAATATCATTTTCACTCACGAAAATTACAAAACTGTATTTTCCTACTGAAATAAAAAATACATTTTTTCCGCTAAAACCACAAAAAATATTTTCCCGCTAAAAACGGGAAAAAAATATTTTCCACAAAAATAACAAAAACGCATTTTCCCGCCAAAAACCGCAAAATGTTTTTTTTTACCGCAAAACCGTAAAATAAGTTTTCCCGCAAAAACATGTTTTCCCGCCAAAACGTGTTTTCCGCCAAAACGCATTTTCTCGCCAAAACGCGTTTTTCCGCCAAAACGTATTTTCTCGCCAAAACCGCAAACGTGTTTCTCACCAAAACCGCAAAAACGTGTTTTCTTGACAAAACCGCAAAAATGAGTTTTCCTGCCAAAACCGAAAAAAACGTGTTTTCTTGCCAAAACCGCAAAAAAAAAACGCGTTTTCCCGTCAAAACTGCAAAAATGTGTTTTCCCGACAAACCGCAAAAACGTGTTTTCTTGACAAAACCGCAAAAACACGTTTTCCTGCCAAAACCGCAAAAATGCATTTTTCCGCCAAAACCACAAAAATGTATTTTCTTGTCAAAACGTGTTTTCCCGCCAAACCATTAAACATTATTTTCCCACTAAAATCGTAAAATTCGTTTTTCTGCAAAACGAGAAAAACATGTTTTCGGCTAAAACCGTAAAAACATGTTTTCCCGCCTAAACCGTAAAACACGTTTTTTGCGATTTTGGTGTGGTGATTACTAATATTATAGTATGAGAAGGTATCAAGAATATGCATCCATCGACAACACACACATATTAAAGACTGAGTACCCGAGAAACCATTTGTTCATATTATCACAAAACAGGAAGCATTCATAAATATATGAGTTTTGTAAAATTTGAATTTGTACTTTGAGTTGTTTGGAAGTTTATTTAAATTTGAGTTTCTATTTTGAGTTTATTAGAAGTTATAGTTGTAGTTAAAATTTAATGCAATTTTTTAAAAAAAAATTATATGAAATAAAATTTACAAATGTCAAAATGCTAATTTTAAATTAATTTTAGTGTAAATATATTTTAGACTAAATAATAAAAATTAGTTAAGTTAAAATTAATATCAAACAAATGATTAAATCAAAATATGGGTATATTTGTAATTTTTTTATTAAATAAAATCAGTTCAGATGACTCATCTAGATGGCTTATCTAGATGGAGAAACGAACAACCCCTAAAATCTGGATGGATCATTCGGATGAAAATGACAGATGGAGAAACGAATAACCCCTAAATAATAATATCATGTATTCGTACATATATTATAATTTGTTTCTAAAGCAATTAGAGAGCCTTTTTGTAGAATTGTTTAAGAGGTGTTCCGCTCGTCAATCTTTTTTTATATATAGCTTATGATTTTGTATTCTTTCGTTCAGAAAAATAAATGTGGCTGCGGAGATAATTTTACATTTCTTTGTAATTAGTTTCCACCTCTTAGTTGAGTAAATACATTGAGATTATATACGTTAATACCCATCAATTCCCAACATGTATTTGGTTTTGAGTGTATTGTACCCGTAAGTTTTTCACTATCTCATTGACCAGATTGAAGACCTGTCTTCAAGTGTCAATGCTATTTAACTTATGTCAATTTATCGTGTTTCAGAATCTAATGCATCTGCCTACGGTTCCACCTACTGTAGAAAGGAGGCTGCTATGATGAGGATACCATGAAGTTTCCTTAGCTGGTGCGGTGTGCCCAGTCAGGTTGCTTCAGAATAGTTCATGTCAGTTATTGTTCTATCCTACTAATAACCGTCTAGAAAAAAAAAACACTAACTAATGCTTCTTAATAAGTTTCAAAGAAGGCAAGTGACTCAATTCTTATAGCTATTGGCTTATGGCGCATACCTCTAATCGTCAAGTGAGTTAGAGCTGTTGTGAATTGGCATTTATTATTTAAAGAAACAAAAAAAAATTTAAATATCCCCACCGCTATTGAATTAATATTCCGTCACCATTGGTGTCATCTTCCTCTCTCGTAGCTCTCAAGATTCTCCTTAGAGAAAGAAGACATGACACACCGATTCATCAGTATCCTCGTGCCATTTCTGCTATTCAACAATCTTCGTAGAATCCACTTTCTTTCAATTGGATTCTTATTCTGTAACAACAATTCTCTGCGTGTTTTTCGGTTTCTATGTGTCTTCTTTCGTTTCTTAAACCTACTTTTGTGCATATGGATATTTTGGACTCTGGAGAAGTCACTATTTGAATCATATAAGATAAGAAGAAAGTATATGTAATAACCCTCACGAGCAGATATAATTTTGGTCAAGAAATTTAGTAAGATCAGTTTGGAGATTGGACGATCAAATTTAAAATTAAATTCGACCTGGTGAATTATTGTCTTGACGGGACTGTCGTGTGGTCGAAAGGTCTCCCATTGAGATTCTCGTAGAGTGTGTTAACTATTATAGTTGAGTTTTATTAAGCTGGACGAGCATAGTCGAAAAAGGAAGAGATTCGAAGGATGAAAACATTTAATTCAAACTGTCCGAAAAATATCGATAAAACTCATAAAATTATTCTTGAACTGTCACATGCTTTGCACCTTCTAGCCTGCTTGCTTCCTTCTTGAACTTGACATGTGACTTGCACCTTCATGTCTGCTTGCTACATTAAAAGTCATGTGAGATGCTCAAGCTGCTGGAGTTTCTTCATGGGAAGGAAATGACCTTACTTCAAAGGAGGGAAAGAGTGAGCAGCTTTGTGGCTGTGACTGCTGAAGCAGGATGCCAACTGCCTCCTCTCAGCCAAGCTTAGTAATGAGATAAACCCTCAGGTGAAGTAACCACAGCTAATATTTAACCCCTCCTCCAGCTGCTTTGGTCATTTTGGTTGCTGAAACAAATACAGAAAATTTCAGAGAGAAAAACAATGAGATATGAGAGAAAAAATGGGAGAAAATCAGAGAAAATTAGACAAGACCTTGGACGACTCTCTTACATCATCTAGCTTAGTTCCTTGATGTGTAGAAGATCAGAAGGTGAAGTATCCAGAGAAAACCCTAGACTATATTCTGTCTTTGTGATGAACAGATTTTGATTTCTGTTTTTAAAACAGTTCAGCCGCTAGTTCAGTTTAAAGGGGAGGATCATCTGAGTTATGTTTGTCGGTTGTTGTGGTAAGCTTCATGTCCTTGCCTCATTCAGTATCTGATCAGAACTGGATCATGTTTAGCTAAGTTGTTGGCCGAATCACTTGTCTAAGTTGTTGTTTCGGTTAAGTTTGTTTAGTTTCGGTTTAAATTAATTTCTTTAGACCACTAGCTAAACTGATGTGAACTGTTTAGACCTAAGCTGAACTGAAATTATCTTGTCATGAATCCAACTTTTCTGAACCTGGCTGATCTGATTAAGGATGAGTGGAACCAAGCTTGAACTGAATTGATTTAAGTTGTTTAGCTTGAACCAGACTGTCTGATTAGTGATGTTCAGAACCGGGCAGATTTGATCTTGTTTTGAACTGGTCTAAGCCGAGTTGTCTATGGTCTGAAATTTTTTTTGAATTGATCTGGTCTGAGTAGAACCGAGCTAAGCTGTTGTGAACTGATTAGAACCAGACTTAACAGAGCATGAACTGAGCTGTTATAAACCGATTTAAGTTGTTATAGCTTGAACCGAAATGAACTTGTTCTGAACCTGTCTTGAACCAAACTGTTATGAGAGAACTGAACTGAAATGTTATGAACTGAGTTGATTTTCTTCTGGAACCAAACTGATGAACCTTATGTCTAACTGTTCTGTTTTAATTCAGATGGTCAATGAGAGTGGTCGGATCAGCCAAATGCTTGTGGTGGTTCTGAACCGAGAGTAATCCAGAAGTGAAGAATGTTTAGTGAGCTCGAGTCTAATCTTCCTTAGCCAATCTCATGGATTCAAAGGTGAGTCTAGATAGATGACTGATGAGTTATAAATTAGTGTTGCTTGAGTAAAATAAATGATTAAGCTTGATAGATAAGTAAGTCTGAACTATACTTAACTGTGAAGTGTTTACTTATTATAAACACTTAAGAAATATATGAATAATTATTTGAGGTTTATCCCGAGCCTTAGTACTTGTTCTCAAGTACTAATATATAAATATAAACTTATGAATCATGTGAAGTCTTATTGTATACCTACTCTCCTTAAAGTTCCCGCATTACCGTGAATTGGTCCTGCGATATGGAACAAGGTCACGAAGACACGATAATGGGGTCACACCCTGGAGACCGTGTAACTGCATGCACCGTTAGATGTTTGATCTTCGAATATCTGATTGAGATGATGGTTATATTTATTTTTTTCCACTAGGCTCGGTTAGCCTTGGTGGTTTTCCGGGCTTAGTAAATATATATATATATATATATATATATATATATATATATATATATATATATATATATATATTATACGTATGAATGAATGGCGGGTGTTGTGATGTTTAAGATATGATTCACATCGATGGAATGATAGACCTTATATATATAATAATTATGGAATATATTTCCACTGCATTCAAATGGTGTCGACTGCTCAGGATATTACTAATATGTGTTGGGGGTACGGGATTAGACTCACTGAGTAAACTAGTTACTCATGACTCATTTTTGATGTAGGTAACCAGTAGGCGGGAGACCTTTACTCTAGGACGGGAAGGAACACCATTAGCAAGCTGTAGTTTTAGTATCCTTGCAAATTAGTTTTGATATATCCTATGTATAAAGTTTGTTGACCCAAACCTCGAATTAATCCTTAACATTTTTGTAAGATGCTTTTGAAAGAATATTATACAATGTATTAAAGAATGTTTCTTTAAGTACCAGTTCCATATGATATTAGTCCATGTCCAGACGAACTAACTATTGGGTATTACTCAGTCGGGTTGAAAAGCCTTGGGTTGTACCTAATAGGATATGTGTACTTAGGCGATTAGCCTAAGGTACCTGGATCTATTCTGGGAACTTTGGGTTAATCATTTATGTACACATTGTGGCCTCTCGGTTTGGTTTAAGTTACTAGTGATTGGCTGTGCATGTTCTTGTTTGATTGTTGCACGGCCGGTCGAGTCAACTTATACTTAGACCAGATTGGGATGCCACAATATCATATCTGAATATTTCATTAACTCTCTTTATCTCATCTATTACAACGAAGTTCTTCTTATATATATAATGTGATATCTTAACCTAAAGCTTACATTAGCATACGCCAGCATCTAGACAACATAATCTGGTAAAGGTGGAAATGGATAGAGCTGGCGTGTATCGAGCTGTCCTCTCTGTACCAAGGTCACGACAAGAACGAGTGAACTTCCTTTTACTGGAACAAACTTTGTTTGTGTTAACGACTAGTGCTGTAACATTAGTGGGCTTGATGGGCTGAGATGGCTCCTATGTATATCAACCTTCGGCATGTTGGAGCTTGTCAAACCCTCTCCAGAAGCAGGAGTCTTTGGCTCAAATATTCTAATACACCCCCTCAAACTTGGAGTGAGAAGAAACGAGACTCCAAGTTTTGCTTCTCAGCTTAAAGAATGGATCTTGACTTAATGACTTTGTAGATATGTAGCAAGTTGAAGTGAAGCTGGAATGTGTTTAGCTTCCAGAGCAGTAAGAGCTACTTTTTCCCTGACATAATGATATTCAATATCAAAATGCTTCGTCCTCTTGTGGAACATAGGATTGGCGGTGAGACATACGGCGGAAATGTTGTCACAGAGAAGCAAAGGAGCTTGTTGTTGGTGGAGACCCATAATCCGAAGAAGATTATGTAACCAAACGATCTCAGATGCAGCAATGGACATGGTTTTGTATTCAGCCTCAGACAAAGATTTTGATACTGTATCATGACGTTTTGCAGACCAAAATATGACATTGGAACCGAGAAGAGTACAAAACCCACCTGTGGGTCGCCTGGTATCTTTGCAACTGCCCCAGTCACTGTCACTGTAACATATCAAAGTAGAGTCAGTGTTCCTTTAATGCCTGATCCCCATTGCCATAATGCCATTAATGTAGCGAAGAATGCGTTTCAATAAATTATAGTCAGACATGCTTGGCGAGTGCATTTTCTGACAAATGTAGTTTACTGAGAACTGAATATCAGGTCTTGTAAGAGTGAGATACTGTAGTCTCCCAGCTAAGCTCCAAAAATGCGATGAATCAGAGAACGCATCATCCTGACCTGGGACTTTGTCAAGTTTCAGTGGCAGAGGAGTAGGCATCGGGGCACAATCTTTCATTCCTGCAGTGACCAGAAGATCAGTAGCATACTTGTCTTGATTCAGAATAGTCCCTCTGCATATTGATGAACTTGGATCCCCAAGAAGTAGTGAAGTGGTCCCATATCGTTCATATGAAACTGCTTGTTTAATTGAGTAAGCAGCTGCTCCAACAAAGGTTCATTGTTTCCTGTGAGAATCATATCATCGACATATAGGAGTAAGTAGATGATATCAGATCCTCTGTGATAAATAAACAAATACGAATCAGGAAAACTGCATTGGAAACCAAAGCCAGTAAGAATGAGCTAAATTTGTCAAATGGCTTTCTTCAACTTCCAGACATAATCTGGTTTCTCATGATCTACAAACCCCGGAGGCTGAACCATAACTGTTTCTTTCAAATCTCCACGCAGAAATGCATTCTGCACATCAAGTTGTCGTAGGAACCACTGCTTCGTAACAACAACATGTAGAACAGTTCTGATTGTAGTAGTCCGTATAATTGGGTTAAAAGTCTCAATATAGTCTATCCCTTCTTCTTGCTCGTTTCCTTTTGCCACAAGGAGAGCTCACATGCACCTCACTGATCCGTCAGCATCATATTTTGTTTTAAGAACCCATCTGCAACCAAGCGGATTTTGTTCTTCTGCAGGAGGAACCCGTTCAAACGTCTCAGTTTCTACCATATTTTTCAACCTTTGTACGCATAACCTTTGTCCAACCAGAATGATTAAGAGCAGACTTGACATATTTAGGCTCAGTAGACTCATCTTTTACAGAAAACAACGTATATCTTGGATTTGGTTTAATAATACCAGCTCTGGCTCTTGTTGTCATCTGGTGAACTGGTTATTGTTGTTGTATCACCTCCACTTGTAGAGGCAGTTGCTGATAATTAATCTCTTCATTTTTTTATTCCTAATCAGAGACATGTTGCGGTGTTGCAGGTTGCTATGGGGGAATGAGCATCTTGTTCTGTGACTAGATCAGCAACGGGATTTATTGCAATCGGGGTATGTCGCGTAAATACTTCCTCCACTGGACTGTTGAGTGGTTCCGTAGACTTCTGACGCTTAATGAAGTCTCCTTGCCATGCAGTCAACAAAGCAGAGGAGCCTTTCGGGTGACAACTGCTATATATGTCACCAAAGGGGAAGGTATTTTCATCAAATAGAACATGTCGACTGATAAACACCTTGCCAGTAGTTGGATGGTAACAACGGTACCCCTTGTATTTTTTGTTATAACCCAAAAATACAAAGACTAAAGACTTAGGATCCATTTTGTTTTGTATGTAGGGACGCAAAGACGAGAAGCACTTACAACCAAAAACTTTGAGAGCAGTGTACAGAGGAGGCCTGGAGTGGAGCATTTCATAGGGACTCTTGTGATCGGGTAGGATAGACGATGGCAACAGATTGATTAGAAAGGTTGAACTGAAGAACGCTTCTACCTATAGATGATGAGGAACCTTACCATTGTACATCATTGTCAAGCCAATTATGTAAGGTGTCGATGTTTTCGTTCAGCCAAGTCGTTTTGTTGCGGTGTGTGAGGGCAGGAAATGAGTTGTTTGATCCCCGACCTGGCCAATTGAGTGAGAAAAGTGTTACTGATAAAATCTCCTCCTCCATCACATTGGAACTGTTTAATTTTACTCTGAAACTGTGTCTCTACCAGCTGTTGAAACCGAGTAAAGACTGGAACAAACTCTGACTTGAGACACAAATGATAGAACCAGGTAAATCTTGTATGATTATCAATGAAAATAACATAGTACTTGAACCCTTGGGTAGAAACAACTGAACTTGCCCCCCATAAATCACAATGAATACGTTTAAGAGGGCATGAAGACACAAAATCTGACGACATAAAAGGGAGTTTTACAACTTTTCCCTAGATGACATGAATCACAGACCATAGAGGCGGTGGACTTATTGATAACTATGGCTTTATTTCTTGAAAGCCGCTGAAGAATGTCCATGTGAGGATGGCCTAGCCTCTGGTGCCAAATCTTCTCACTTGTTGCTTGCTGTCTGTCTGAGTATAAAGCTTGAAACCGAACATCCTTCAATACATAGAGGTATTTATATCTATGACCTTGGGTTAGAACGTGCTTTGTCACCTTGTCCTTAACCAAGTTTTATTGTCAAAGGTAAATTCACAAGGATAATCTGATGTAAGCTATGACACAGAAAGTAAAGACTTTGTAATTGCAGGACAAACTAGTACATCTTGGAGAGGTAATGTACATGTTTGTGTTTGCAGAGAAACAGATCCAACATGACTTATTGGAAGATAGTCCCCATTGCCAACAATGATCCGATCATTACCAAGATAAGGCTTCGAGGATTTAAGATGGGAACCATCGTTGGTGATATGCGCCGAAGCCGCTGTGTCAGGATACCATTATGTTGTTGTTGATCAGATAACTTGACTGTTGTGAGCGCGTTGTGTTGTGTTTCTGAAGTCTGAAAGTCTTGATCAAAGCGATTGTAACATCTAACAGCAGAGTGCCCATAACCGACCAGATATCTGGCACGTAGGCCTATTGTTTGCATTTTGACCTGAGAATTGTTGTGAGAAACCACGTCCACGAGTAGAATAGGAACATGCTCCACGAAAGTTTACAGAACCTCTTCCACGATTTCCTCTGTTGGTGTAGTAGCCTCGTCCTCGATTTGAATAACCTCTACCAATGTGAAAAAGTCATATGAGGGGTGACTTCTGGAACTTGACTGTAAATCTTGACTTTATCATCAAAGTTAACCAGATTAAAGGCTGCATCTTCAAAACTCATGTCTAGAATAGAGTCCATAGAGTTCTCAATGACAGTACAAATAGACTCATACTCCTTTCCAAGACCACTCAATGCACCATAGATCATTTCTTGGTCAGAAACTGGACATCCTATCGAGTCTAACTGATCACAGACACTCTTAACTTCACTAAGGTATGCCGACATTGTTTGTTGGTTTTTCTTCATACCTAGAAGTTTTCGGCTGGAGGTTAAGTCTGCGTGTAGCTGAGACTCTGTTATACTTCTTGCCCAGACTGAACCACACATCCTGAGCAGAATGAAGACCATTCACAGACCGAAGAGCTTCTTCAGAAAATGAACCATGCCATTACCAACTGGTCTTTCCGAATCCATCTGAGAAACTCTGGATTTCTTCTTCAGTGACAACATCACCATTCGTGACTGGGACTGTTGGTAAAGGACCGAGGAGAAGACTCATTGATGAACCGAAGTAGAGACTGACTTGAAATAAAAGATTCAAACTGTGTTTTCCATAGAAGATAATTTGATGAAGAGAGTTTTAAAGTGACACACTAAAAATACTAAGAGACGAAGGGAGTCTTGTGTTTCGGTCATGGATCTACTCACTGAGCTCTAATACCATGTGAATCATATAAGATAAGAAGACAGTATCATATCTGAATATTTCATTAACTCTCTCTATCTCATCTATTACAACACAGTTCTTCTTATATATATAATGTGATATCTTAACCTAAAGCTTACGTTAGCATACGCCAGCATCTAGACAACTGAATCCGTTAATGGTGGAAATGGATAGAGCTGGCGTGTATTGGAGCTGTCCTCTCTGTACCAAGGTCATGACAAGAACGAGTGAACTTTCCTTTGACTGGAACAAAACTTAGCTTGTGTTAACGGCTAGTGTTGTAACACTAGTGGGCTTGATGGGCTGAGCTTGGCTCCTTATGTATCTCAACCTTCTGCATGTTGGAGCTTGTCGAACCCTCTGCAGAAGCAGGAGTCTTTGGCTCAGGATACTCTAATAACTATGCCCACGGGGAACGATGGTGCGGATTTCGATATGCTTCATTGGCGGAAATCAAGATCGGATTCTTCCAACGGATTACTTTTTGATTCCGTAACTTTCCCAACGGATGATGTTGGACCTTCTTTGACGTGAGAGAATGGGTTGATTCATCTGTGCCGGAGAGTGAAGATGATTTTATACGAAGAAGGGATAACCCCTTTTATAGGTGTAAATACACCGCATTGCATAGAAATAACTCTCATTGAATGTGAGATCTATGGAATTAAGTTCTTCTGTTTAAAGCGATGAATCAAACCATCGTGATGGTTCGGATTTTTAGAACTATAAGACTAAACGTCACTATAGAAGACACGTACATAGATTCTACATGACGATTCATTCAACTCGACATCACGAAAATTCCATGGTTGCTGAAGATCGTCAGAGATCGATGAAGTATATGAATCCTAATTTACGTTTCAACGTTCACATCAAACAACTTTTGGTAGAAGATAACTTAAACAAAAGAATAGCCTAATATACGTTTTTAGGCAAAACCATTTAAAAGTAATCAAAGAATCATTTTGTAGAAATAAAACACACGTGTTATGTTTGCAACACTCTATCGGTGAACTTGGTTACTGAATGCAAATGACAAAAACAAGTCCATGATCAAGATAAAGTCCATTTAAATGTGAACAAAACCCCAAACAAAAATCAGAATGATATATGACATGTTCTAGTGATCTTATTTAGTGATCGTGGGAGAGTCAGGAGGGAGAAAAATCTATTTTATATAATAAGATTTGAAACAGATGTAATATATATTTTCATGCGTTATAAATAGATTATAAGTATTTAATGGGCCAAAATATTATATTTTGGTTTCCGGCCAGCTATGTATACTACCATGTATTTGTCGTCCAAAATTTGACGAATGTGACACCATCTCATTGTGGCCATCACAAACTGCAACAAAATAACTTTCTTTTGAAAAGGGGTTTAGTAAAAGAAAATTTCAGTTGTATCACAAGTTTGATATTATTTTTCAAATTATTATGAATGAATGACTATTTTCAAATATATTTTAAATTTATGATGAAAATATACTAAACTAATTTTTCTAAATTTTTATAAAACATTTAGAAACTCAATCCCATTCTTTAATACTAAAATCCTAAAATAATCACTAAAATGTAATCTAAATGTTAATATATTTTATTAAGGGTATTTTTAAAAAGTAATACTTAACTTGTGGTATTTTTAGTAATTTCTATTTACTAAACAAAATAACTTGGTATTAATTGATAACCAAAAAAATATACTCCTTCCGTTTTTTTATATTTGACGTTCTACGAATTATGCACACAGATTAAGAAACATTTAATTTTTTTTATCATTTTCTAATAAAAACATCATTAATTGTTTACCTAACCACAATCAACCAATAATAAAATAGAAGCTATAATATCATGGTCATTTAACATTAATTACTAATAAATTTTACATAGAAAATTGAAACGTCAAATAATTTGGAACAAAAAAATTTTCCCTAAAACGTCAATTATAAAAAAACGAAAGGAGTATATGAGTACTCGTGCTCAAGAGTTTCCCCTTGGCCTCGTCTAATTAATACTAGAGTTATGAAGGGAAGCAATATAAAGTTACGAAGGTAAAATTAAAATATTTAGTAGATGCAAGATAATCTCAAATTTAAATAAATTATGGCATGGGTTAGAAACTCTCAGAGGCTTAGTACATTAAGATTATTAAACGGGATTAACCTGGTTATATATTGATATGATATTAACTCCGGTCTATAATGATTGGAAAATTTATCATTCTTTTAGTTAGTTTAATATCCGGTGTGCATAGGCAAATAGTACATGAGCCTTTTGAATTCTACATCACAGTCATCGCTCAAAACAATTAAATAATACGTTCCTCCGTTTTTTAATAATTCACTGTTTTGGGGGAATTTTTTGTTCCAATGTATTTGACGTTTTCAATTTTTTATGTAAAATTTCCATTAGTAATTAATGTATTAGATGACCTAATGATATTATATCTTCTATATTTAATTATTGGTTGAAATTGTGCTAAGTAAACATATTAATGATGTGTTTTGTTTAGAAGTGATAAAAAATTAAATATTTCTCTTAATCTATTTGCATAACTCTCGCAACGGTCCAAATTACGAGCAAGGAGTATAGTGCTTCTAGTGATTGATGATGTGATTTGTCTAAAACACAGCGGGACACAAGATAACACAATCAACTTAATCAACGGCGTCACGATATATATATTATATGATAGGTGTTAAGTGTCGACTGTTGACCGAGTCCGTTACGGGAAAAACACACACACACTTATTAACGTAAACTAGCATTAGATATATATCAAAACCCTTACGGTCGTGGTGGCTCATCCTGCCGTCAATTTAAGTCCGTATGTCACAGAAAAAGTGCATACCACTTAATAGTAACCGTAGACGCAACATCAGTTATTCGCTATGCCACATGTAATGATTACAATGTTGCACAATAAGATCAGTAGAAGAAGTGGGACCATGTTCTGAGTTACTAATGGAAGGACCGACTGTTTTTGCTTTTGTCACCATGGAATCTGTCTCAAACGCTTAATGCTCTTTTCAACGATTCCTTGAAACGGTTACCTGAGTGATGCCAGTTAGGACCTTAGAAGTAACTCTCACGGCAATCTCCTATTTTAAATGCGGTTCCTGGGCCACCGTCTCCTGATTGTGCCACAGTAACAAGACTTTTCTCAGCTTTGATGAGATCACTGCGTCGTTTTAGTCAGATAATTAATTTTTTAATTATATGTCCCGCCGGAATTTTAAATTTGTCAATGCAAGAATCTGCCTCTCCTATTAACTAAGCTGGGACTTCATATTTATTTTCCAATATTGTAATGCGAAGAATACTAGCCTCTCTTCTGATAATTGGATTCCATATTTATTTCACCTCAACTATGAAATGCATATGACAGTTTACTTCCGATGAAACATATCTTCACCAAGTAGTTAGATGCGTTACGATTGTTCAAATTTATAATATGCAATGTGAAGACTGACCAGAGGTTTACTTTACAAAAATAACTTAGAGAAACAAAGACTAACTGGTTGATGCTAATCTCTTTAACTGCACACATCATGTTTGAATACATATTCATTGGATGATATTCATCCATCTTTATACAGTTAGCATTGTTCAAAACTTGTTTTCGCACAGCAGTCAATACTATTAAAACAGAATCACAATATTTGGACGCCAAGCTTACTCTATATAAATTTTAAATAATCACTAACTTAGATATATATTTAATATGCCCAACACAACATTAACTTCTAAGTCTAATGTATTATATTCGTATAACAAAACTTACTCTAAATTCTCTCTCCTGATCTATGGTAAAAGATTTCATGCTGAACAGGCATGTTATTAATATTCTTTTTCAATAAGATGATATTTCATGTGTTAGAGGTACCACAACATTAATGTTCCTATCGCTAATCTTAACCTATTATAAAGCCAAACATAACAAAAAATATGTTGTTAACATATCTTAATTTTCCATAATCGGCTTAACATTTATATATTCTAAATATATCATAACAAAATTAATATGTTTATAATATTTCTTATACGATGACTGACGAAATTACTTTAAACTTATTCTCAAACAATATTACATGAATAACACTAATAGCAAATACAGCTCATACGTCAATACCTTATATACGTATGCAATTTTGTCTTCATCTAATATCATTATATCGTTTTTCTCAAATAGTAAAAACATCACCAAAGTCGACATTAAAACTACAAATCATAAATAGTTTTTTTCATTTT
>CAJHQP010007823.1:0-30147 GCA_905132765.1 Moricandia arvensis
TACTAGGAATGGGTATTTTGGTTTATATTGGGTTCAGTTTTGTTTGGATCTAAATTTTTTTAACCGAAATAAACTAAAAATATTTTAGTTTAATTTAGGTTTATTTTGTGTTCGGTTTGATTTACTTCAGTTTTGTTTATGTTTGTTTAGTTCAATCAAGTTGGTATTTGATTTTATTCTAATTGGGTTACAAAAATATAATTTTGTAAAAGATGAAAACCATCTCTTACATTAATTAATATTTTCATATTTTAACGTAACCAAACATCTCAATAAAATATAGAAAATGTAATCCAATTTTTTTTCAATTATTATATTTGAACCTAATATGAATATCATATTTAGTTTTTTTTTTCGGTTTTGATAATCGTTTATAAAATTCATATTATTTTATTTTATTATTAGTAGTGTCTCTTCTATTCATTTAGAAGTAAAATGTACAAAATCATGTTTAATTATTTAGACTAAATGTTTAAATATCTTAAATCTTAATATTATTAATATATTTAGTTAATCTAATTAAATAAACACTTTTTTCAGTTCGGTCTGGTTTGAAACCAAAATCAAACTATTTGAGTTGATAAAACCTCTAACCAAATGGTTGGGACATATAATTTGATTTGATTTAGGTCGGGTTGAAGTTTGGCTGGTCGGTTCGGAAGAAATTTTTTATGTTTATTAATTGCGTAAGTGATACAAACTGCCTATTGGGATTTGTATACATATCCAATGCAATTGTTGATTTCCAGGGATTTGAATCAAAAAGTACATAGTTTTAAAATTGAAATAAAAACTCTATTAGGTTGTAAGACTTAACTAGAAAACTCAGAAATACTTTTTAAAAAAAAGGAAATAAGAGCCGTAAAAACAAAAATCAAACCGATAGAAAATCCTTAATTCAAATGCTTACTTTGTTTACCTTTGGTCGGTTTGATTGACTCTTGTAATCTTGCTAAATGGGATGATTTTCTATGTTGATGACCATCAAATTCGTGTGGACTTGATCCAGTATGAAGGGCCATAAATCTTTTCTTGAAACATCAGTTTTTTTGGTTGGTCCATCATTTTCAAGACAACTTATGTTGTTATTTGGTTCTGAAGTTAATCCATTAGTTGGTTTAACTTTCCCATAACCAAAAGCAAATATCATGCTCTCATTAAACTTATGGTGGAATACCTTAGTTAACTTGTCTTGTCATGAGTCTTTTAAACACAATTGATACTAGAATATTGGTTGCTCAACCATGTCTTGAATATCTGGTTCAGTTAGATCTGGTTCATGTTGAATGTTTTCATCAGCCTCTCTTGTGATATATTTGATATCTCAGAAACTTTCAACTCTCTAAAGTTTAGAAGCAACTATGGTGCTGGTGACCAAGATTGCTGCTAAAAGGTCATTATTATCAATAGTCAATATAGAAACATTCTTTTTGCCCCACCTTGAGCTTGACCAATTAATTATGAAGACTTATAGCTCTACTCCATCAGAATCATTCTCACCATTCTCAGAAATAAAATCCAAATTCTGCAATCCTCATCAATAGTAGTAACTAATCTAAGTCATCATTGATCTTTGATTCCTTAAGCGTAGAATCATCCACCGGCAATGTAGAAGTCCTCTTGGTCCAAAGGTTTGATTAAGGATTCATGAATGCTTTTAAGCCAGGAGGTATGAGTTTTCAAGTCCCAGAGAATGAAGAATTATGCCGATTAATAGAGAAAAAACTTATAAGAGATCTTCAGCATGGCGTAATGAATACCGTCAAACATGGATCCCATAGGATGATTCTGGTGACGCAATCAGACATGAATCCTCATAAGGCAAATATAATTGTTGATTGTAGAATCGTCTGTAATTTTTTTATCGTTTGTAATAGAATAAGTATCCCACGGTTAAAAAAGATATGATTCACCGTTTAGAATGTTAATATTTATAAGCTTCTTAATTTTCTAATAGATTCTTTTTTTTTTGCTATTAAAATGACTACAGTTATCATTCACCATTTACTTTCTTGCTCATGTTAGAGTAAGAAAATCACAGTTAATAACATATGAGCTAAGACAAGGTCATTATCTGAACTCCGAAGCAGGTTAAAATCACAGTATATGATTGCAACGAAGGCCATTTCTTGTTTAAGTAACATCTTTATATAGAAGGATTCCTTTTGCATCAGTTACATCCTTAATGATGATTAGGCCTCATCTTCTACGGTGTGTGGAAGCAGCAAAGGTGAATAAATTTCAGAACCAGTTAAAGGTTTGGATGCATCCTCTCTTGCTTTGCCCCAAACCACCATGTAGAATCCCAAGCTCAAAACCACTGATCCAAAGACACTGCACACAACAAATATATATTGCAAAATTTACATTACCATTTATACATATGGAGGATAAAGTGTGACTTTTGATATTTAACTCTCTTAGATCTGATTCCATGGGATCTCCAAGCTATTCCATCTAGCTAGAGCTGGATGTTATGTTTGTTACTAAATCTAGATCAAATCTCTGAATGGTGCTATGAAGGGAGAAGGTGAAAGATAATGGTACCTTCCAAGGTGAAGTGCATCGCCGAGGAATATAGCAGACATTCCAACCGCAATGACAATAGACAACGGCTTGAACAAGGATATGTAGACTGGACCCTTCAAATGCAGACCCCACGTGTGTATAACTGTGCCCAATGATGAAACCAAGGCACCCTAAAAACAGAACTTATTTAATAAAGTCACTAGTTTAAGCAAGATACAAGGTTTGACTTCTCACCGTGTACATAATTGAAACGAGGGAGACATCAGGTTTAAGCAGAAAGGAGGTCAAGTCCTTTTCAGCAAAAATGCATACAGGTGCTGAGATTAATGTTCCGCATAAGCTGTACAGGAAGACTACTGTTATCTCTTGAGGGTATACCTCCATGATCCTAGTCTGTATATGAACTACGAGTTTAGCAATGTGTCACCAACAAGTATCAAAGTCTTTTATTTTCATGAACTGTTCTGTACCTGAATAATCAACCATACTGAAATAAGCAAATACTGTGCAGCGAGTAATATGCCTCCAAGTATCCAGCTTGACTCAGATAAAGTCAAATTCGATGCAGCTAGAAGTTTAGGGCCTTTGTAAAGAACAACAACCATTGCACCAGACATAGAGACTACCGTGCCAATGATTTTAGCCTGACTCGCAGAGCTCCTTAACCTAACTCGCTCCATCCTTTACAAGGAAGCAGAACCAAACGATCAGATATAGTTACAGGATTGTGCTTTTATTACCATAGACTTGGGCTTTTGTATGGTTAAGAAGTGTGGAACCTGAAAACAATGGCGAGGGTGAACGCAAAAGCTGGCGTGAGTGTGCTGATAGCAGAGGCAAGAGTAGGAGAACTATACTCTACCCCTTTACAGCCAGCTATCATGGACATGAATCCGAGAAGGGCAAGCAAGAAAATCTTGAAGAAGACAGGAGATTTGGCTGAAGGTAACCTTGTTGACCTGCACATATAACATTAGGTTTTTAATTAAACTGGTGATAAAGAAAGAGTAGGTGAGGAGATCAAGTACCTTCCGAAAATGAGGGAAAGAGGAAGAAGGACAAGTGTCGAAACAACATAAGAGTAGAACACAAAGACATAGAAGCTCAATCCTCTCAAAGCCGCAGCCTGTACAGTGTGGTAGATCCAACGGTGACACACTCCACTGCGATCATGGCAGCAAATGGCACAACATCTCTGTTAATGTATCTCCACGCCACTGCTTCTCTCATGGTAAATTTGATGTCAATAGAACTGAGATTCACAGAAAAGTTTCTCAAGTCAAAAGTCAAAAGTCAAACATCATATCCCAATATTCTGGGGACCCACCACAGCGGTTAGACTTTTATACGCATGTTGATAGTTATCAGCCATAGATTTTAACCCAACGGTTGGATTTTGATAAGCTCTTTGTGGACCCATGAAACTAAACCGAATAGGACGAAAATAAGAAAAAACCTGAACCGATAAAATTGTTTAAACTTAACCAGACCATCGGTACGCTGGAGAATGGAACCTGGCCGAACCGGGATAAATCTCAGGCGCAACTCTTTAACCAAATATAGTTGAGTGTTCGATTCGAGTTTTGATTCGCATTAAGGTTTTTGGATTTCGGTATAGTTGCAATTATGCCCAATTTTTTTTTTTTTTAGACATCAAACAGTTGTCCTATCATTCAAACTAAAGGTGGATATAACATCCAACAAAATACAACTGTCTATGAAAAAACTCTAATAGTCTTAGTTAGAGAGTCTGCAATATGGTTATGTATCCTCGGTACATGAAGGATTTCGAAGTCATGAAATCTTGCTCGAATGGATAAAATTCCGCTAATTCAATAAAAAAGCTAGCCATGCTCTTAAATCTTGAATCATTGAAATGATGTCTTTGTGGTCTGTCCCGAATGCTGACATGATGAGACTTCACCCAAGAAATAGGTCAAAAAATGGAAAGATCACATCTGCGCTCGTCAAGCCAACTTCGCTTTTTTTTTTGGGAGGCGTTCTGGTGCTTTCGATCTTTCTATTGTTGCGTGGAAGTGTTGATTCTTCCTGATAGTTGTATCCCTGAATCCAACCTAGATGTATGCTGCATCAAATGCCATGTGCTTCTCATTCTAGTTGTTTTTTCTCTGCTAGTTACTGTGTGTTGAAACATATTCTCCATGGACCAAATACGGGCTTCGAGTTCCGAATGCAAATGTGACAATCACTTGTCCTGGTTCTGCAACCCCATAAGTTGTTGTCTTTCTCCTTCATCAAGCCAAACCCACCCATATCCACTATATTCTGAATCATCCGTCGACGATCCATCTACTAAACAGATACTCTGCAAGCCTAGGACTTGTAAATTTTGTGTCAGATTAATTGTTTGTACATTCTATGCATCTTTTGTATTTGCTTCGAACCATGCCTTGCATTCGTATTAAGCATGTCTGATCATCTCCTCAGGGTCTCTGGATATTCCTCTGAATAGTTTGTTATTCCTGGATTTCCATCGATATAGATCTCTATTATGTTTTGGGTCCTCAATTTCATTCTTCCTCCAAAATATATAGTCCAAGTTCGAATACACGCTTGAGAATGGAAAATTTTTTTGGACATGAGGCTGTCAAACCAAGGGCCAATGTTTGTAATACAGGAGGGCATTCATAAATCATATGATCAATAGATTCATCATGTTCTCCACATCTTGGAAAATGATTATCACAACGCATATGACAGTGAGTTAGATTTCTGGTCACTGCAAGATATCCTAGAAGCCATCTGCCAAATTAGATGAATCATTTTTTGTGAAGCTTTGATCTTTCAAGCAAATGCTTGTAACTTTGTAATGTTGGGTTCAAATACCATGTGATCAGGTGCATGTCTAACTATATTCCTTGAAACCCAATATCTAGATTTGATAGTATACATTCCAATTTTAGTGTAGCTCCAGCTAAACCTTGTGGTCTCTATGAGATTAGCTTATGGCCAAACTCTGAATATGCAATATGTCATCTGGATGGATCAAATTTTCTAACAGGCCAATGTTTCACACTTTTGGTGATCCACGAATGAGCCAGAGACCGCCATTCGGGGATGTACTAGTGCTGTGTCCGGCCTTGCAGGTATTGCATGGAGCATGGGGATCCAAGAATCTTCGCATACTAGTATCTGGAAAACCCGAATGCACCATTTTTCTAATACCCAATGTAAATAAAGGCCGTGCAGCCATCAATCTTTTCCAAATATAGGAAGCATTTGTACGTTCGGCCCGCTCTCAAAGGCGAGCATTGGCGATGGTACCTTCCCCAGAGCGCTCTTGCAAGAAGAGAATCTGGATATTGCACCAAACTCCATAACTTCTTCATCACTAGTGCCATATTAAATTCATGGATTAGCCTGAAACCAATGCCACCCTCGTCCTTTGGACTGAAAAGTTTCTCCCACTTAGACCAATGCATTCTTCGTTTTGGTGGATTCTAACTCCACCAGAAGTGTGCTATGACACTTGCTAATTTCTCGCAGATCTCCAAAGGGAGCAGAAAGCTAGACATGACATATGTAAGCAGTGAAAAAGCTTTAACTTTGATAAGCATTTCTTTCCCGCATTTTGTTAGCCACCTAGCCGACCATCCATTGACCATATGGTCCAGTCTGTCCTTAAGGAATGCAAATAGTTTACACTTTGATCCACTTATGTATTTTGGGATCCCTAGATAGGATCCCATTCCACCTTCGCTCTCAATTCCCAAAGTATATTTGATTTCTTGTTTAACACTCCCTGAGACTCTTTTTCCAAATAGAAGTGAAGACTTGTCAAAGTTAATAAATAGTCTAGATGCTTTCCTATATACCTTTACTGCTTTCATGACTTCATCAACTTCACGGGGCTCCGCCTTACAAAAGAACATGCTATCATCATCAAACAACAGGTGAGATACCGAGGGGGCTAGCTCGTGCAACGCGCATTCCTGTTATATTTCCCCTGATTCTCTGCAAGATTTAGAAGGCTAACAAGCGCTTCCATGCATAAGATAAATATGAAAGGAATACAAGGATCTCCTTGCTGTAAACCTATTTCTAGTACAAAAAGTTCCTCTTGGTTATCCGTTCTCCTCTTGGTTATCCGTTCATTACCACCTTATCCTTGACCGACGAAACACAATGCATGATCCACTTGATCCATGTTTCAGAAAACCCCATATTTTCCAAAACTGTTTGCGTAAAAAATCTACTCCATTCGATCATAAGCTTTCCTCATATCAGTCTTAATGGCCATTCGTTATCTCGTCCTCCCGGTTTTGTTCTTAGAGCATGAAACATCTTTTGGGCAATCATTATATATCCGTTATATGTCTCCATGACACAAAGGTTGATTGTATTTCAGATATACACTCTGCGAAAAAATTCTTTCAGTCTCAGGCATAATACCTTAGAAACAATTTTAGAACTGAAACATAAACTAAGAGGCCTAAATTGAGCCATCTCAGTAGGCTTGTCATTTTTTGGAATGAGGCATATATTTGTGTCATTCAGTCTGTGGGCCATAATATCATTGAACAGGAAATCATTGACCATAAGAGTCAAATAATTCTTTAAAATATTCCAAAATTTCTGATAAAATAAAGCACTCATTCCATCCGGTCCGGGGGCCTTCTTTGGATGCATCACAAAGAGAGCCGTTTTACTTCCCATTCCGTTAATGGTGTTGTTAGTTCCTGGTTCATGTTATTGGTGATTTTTAATGATATATTACTCAAGGCGTCAGCTGTTTCTGATGGGTTAGACGACTCACAGAGAGATCGAAAATAGCTGGAAGCAATGGCTACTAATTCCTCTTCATCTTCCACAATATTTCCTTTATTATCCGTCAATCTAGTAATCCTATTTCTAGCTCTCTTCTGGTTCGTTAGGTTTATGGAAAAACTTTGAGTTCATATCTCCGTCTCTCAACCATTGGATATGTCTTCTTTTGTTTCCAAAAACTTTCCTCAGCTTTGAGAGCATCCGAGAGTTGTTTCAGCGCCATTGAGAGTTCTTCTGTGGTAACATTATCATCCGAGTGCATGGCGTCGACTTTCTCTTTTAAATCCTCCAGTTGTTTCTTTGAGTTAGGTCTTTTTTTCTTCTCCATTGACTTTGAAATTTTCGACAGTTTGCAATGTGGGCCATGATATTTGTATCATTAAAAAATTCTGGCGAATTCCATCCATTATGGATTACATGCCTAATTTCATCACTATCCAACCATATCTTATCAAATTTAAACTTTTTTTTTGCTTTAAAAGGTGTAGAAAGGATGTTGTGAGGACTAGAAGATGATCCGAGCTCCAAAGCCGTAATAGTTAACTAAGGAGTGAGGAATTTTAAGCTATGTTTCATTTCCTCAAGCGTGGTCCAACCAACATCTTACTATAGTTTGTCCTCTTTTTCCAACCCATGATAACTGATTAACTGATAGGGCCTGATATTTAAAATTATTGCGCCATGATATCAGTCCTATTTAGAGTATATTATATGTGTTTGGAGTATGTTTTAGAGTATTTTCAGGTTCATGTACGTTCTTGAGAACTTTGGTGATTCTAGAGCTTTTAGAGATACAAAACTGCGCAGATGCATCCGATGTTTAGCTATGGATGGAGACCTTACCACGGCGCGATTGAGCGGATCTTTGACAGAAGATAGAACTTTGAGTTAGCTTTCCAATTCCACCGGTTTTGAGGTCCATCTGACGGTTAGATCTAAAGTTATGCCTGATTTACTGGAGCCTAGTCTGTATGCCTCGCGATAGGAAGCTGTCGAGAAGATGAATGAGTG
Organism: Moricandia arvensis; assembly: GCA_905132765.1. NCBI lineage: Eukaryota > Viridiplantae > Streptophyta > Magnoliopsida > Brassicales > Brassicaceae > Moricandia > Moricandia arvensis. The sequence goes on from CAJHQP010007823.1 coordinate 8,329, forward strand.
TCGATCGACGACACAGCTGTAGCACCCCCAATCCTGAATAAGGATCGTGGGACTGACCATGGTTCGAGGGAATGAGCTAAGGATCGTTTAGATCAAGTTAAATATGTTCCATGGTCAGAATAGAGTTAAGTCATAAGGACTTAACCAAAGGAGAGGGAAAGAAACGAGTTAAAAGAGCTGGATAAGTGTTTGGGCAGCTGGACCAAGTGTACGGCCAGCTCGACCAGCTAAACATAGCTCGACCAAGCTAAGCTCGGCTCAACACTACCTAGGTCAGCTCATTCATCTGAGCTACCAGCTCAGTCAGCTGGACCAGCTGGGGATCAACTCAACTCACCTGGATGGAGTGTTCGGGTTCTGGGCGGTTGGTCCGGCGGGCTGGTGGTGGGCCAAGGTGGTCCGACCATGGTGATTGGGGCCTGGTGGACCCTTGGGCTAGGCCATGGGCTAAGCCTGGTGGGTCTGGGTCGTGGTTGGGCTTGATATCGACCCAATAAGGGTCTGTTATGTGCGAAGGGTTGCGGGTGGTCAAGGGTTGCAACCTATCGACCAAGTCGTGCCCTTTCAACAACAAGTCGTGCCTGTTCGTGGGGCAAGACTTACCCCCTCGTCCTCTATAAATAGGGGTCCTCCCTGCACGTTTTTATCATTCAGTTTCAGAGTAAAATACTCAGAGAAAACGTGAGAGAGAGGGAGAGAAGAAGAGAGAGAGTTCTAGGCCAAAAAGAGGGCCGATTGTGGTGGTGATCTTTCCGGCAAGTGTAATTGTTTGGGAAAGGATTTCCGATCATGGATGGGGAATTCTGATAAGGGGAAGAACGTGGAAGACCCTAATTTGGTTTCCAAGGTAGGATATGGGCCGTGGGTTCCATGGTGCATGCGGTTGACCCTTGTGGTGAAACCGATGTTCCGATTGGTCCCATTGTTGCATCCGATCCCTATTAGTCTTAATTCCATCCATTCTTCATATTCTTTTTCTGTTCATACACGAAGGGGTGTGATGGTAAGATCATGGGTTCCGACCCTGGTCCTAATCGATCCACATCCCAACTGCAACCTAGATCAAGGGCGTGTTATGCGGGTCAGTCCGGATCGGGCCAAGGTATGGCCGGTGGGTTTGAATGTTTGGAAAGTCCCAAAGGGTACGAGTTGCCAAAGGGTACGATTTTCCAAGGGTCATGAGTTCCAAAGGTAATGAGAGTCCAAAGGGTGTGAGTAACCAAGAGGTATGACTTACCAAGTGTTCTGAGTACCAAAAGGTACCATAGACCAATGGGTGTCATCGACCAAAGGGTGCGAGTACCAAAGGGTGAAAGTTACCAAAGGTTATGAGTTCCAAACGGTACCAATGGATGCAGGTTATGTTCGGTCCATATGGTTCAGTCCGCGTTTCATGGGCAAGGACACATACACGGTCGTTTGGCTGGGGTAATGGGTCGCAAGGTCGATCGGTTGTAATACCATCCGGATTGGGTAATAGCCTTACTCGGTTGTTTGGATCCAGGCCTAGTGCCGGATCAGGTAAGGGAGTTCATTTGGAAAATGAGCCGGACTTGAAGGGTATCCGATCGTACCTACACCATAGTTCGGTTGGACGGACTGGTTCGTGGTCGATACAGTTCTGATCGTGTTTCCGTTTCTTTAATCTGGACTGTCTGCCTATTCTAAGTCATGTGGGGTGGTTGGTTGAATGACTTGGGATATGGTGGATAGGTCGGACATGTTATATGATTGTGTTGATTGAGGTTAATCATAGTTCTAGGAACCAAGCCAAACATTATAGGATCTATTCGTTCTGTCTTCGGTTAAGATTAATGCTTATGGGTTATGGCTTCAGGATCTGAGATTGGTTGTGGTCAAGCCAAGGAGCCGTGAAGACTCAATAAGTGAAAGGCTGTGTGGCGTGTGGCTAGATGAAGTTAGAGAGAAATTAGTTATTGTTTATGAAACTGTTAAGAAACTATGTATCGGACCACATGAGTTGGAGTGATACATATGAAATTATTTATTATTCCGCTATGCTATCTGTCTATTTGTTTATGAACCTCATATGCTAATATGACTTTGTAAATAATAGAATTAAAAATGAATCAAACAAGCAATGAAATGATCAAAGTAAGGCATTTGGTCCAGTTGGGTCGAAAGGTCAGGATCGGGTCTTACAAGTTGGTATCAGAGCATGCTTGATTCTAGGATAGTTGGGTTATGGTAGTCCACACACGCAGCCAGCTGATCAGGTCTCACGGTGAGGTTGTTTTGATTGCTTAGTCTAGGGACTATTACCAACCGATCCGGTTATAGGTAATATCGGTGGGGGAGAAATTGACGATCCGACCAACCTTACTAATGGGCGAACCAATGGTACGGTAAGGGAACATGACCGTGACGAGGAAGCAGAATCCTCGAATGCGGACTACCCTGTTGACCCACGTACAGGGACGATCAATGGTGCGATGAACCAGATCGTTGAACCGTCCATGAAGGACATGTGGGAAGCCATGAAACGTATGGGCGGTCAATTAGAGGCTGTGGCTCAGATGGTCACCCCTCTGGTGAATTCATCTGTTGGTCAAGCTACCCCCTCTGAAGCGCCCATAGCCAATGGTGTGACCAAGGAAACATCCGAGGTGGTCGAGATCGATCCACCGGTAAGGGCTGTAAGGAAGGTGGACTATCTGAGTTTGTTGGAACACATTTCCCGTTTGGGAACCCGACACTTCTCATGTAGCACCGATCCCATAGTGGCTGACGAGGTGGACGAGTAGGCTGGTCCGAAACTTCAATTCTACTCGTTGCCCAAATGATTACAAGAGAGACATTGCGATCCACTTCCTGGAAGGGGATGCACATAATTGGTGGTTGGCTTTAGATAAGCGCACCAATGGAAGTCTCCAAAGTTTTGCAGAACTCGAAGTAGAATTCAACCGCAAATACTTTCCTGCAAAGGCTTTGGACCGTCTGGAATCCAAATTCCTAGACCTAACCTAAGGCCGCAGAACCTTCCAGGATTATGAGGAAGAGTTCAACCGGCTCAGACGGTTTGTGGGAAGGGAACTCGAGGACGAGGCAATCCAGGTTCGTCGGTTCATAAGAGGCCTGAGGCCCGAACTGAGAACTCACTGCTCGATCCGAACCTTCAACACTGTAGCTGAGCAAGTGGAACGTATGGCTCTGTTAGAGTCCAACTTGGCTGAGGAAGGTAAGCTTAAGGTTCGGCCTCAGTTTGCCCCGGTCGGTAAGACTAGAGACCATAAGAGGAAATGGGATCAGGTCAAAGGGAGTAACGCCCCTGGAGATAGGCCTGAGTGCTCTAAGTGTGACAGACGCCATCCAGGCGAATGCTGGAAGGCCATGGGGGCTTGTGTTCGATGTGGCAGCATGGATCACACAATTCGGGACTGCACTCGACCAAGCTGGACCCAGGGCCAATCTGGTGGGAACGGCACTACGACTTGTTTCCTGTGCGGCAAGAGTAGGAACTATCAGATAGATTGTCCCAAGCTGCAGGGAGGACAAGGGAAGGGTCGAGGAGACATGAGAAAGTCGACCCAGAGTAGGCAGACCACAACACCAAGGGTGTACGAGCTATCTCGGGACGCCGGTACTTCTGGATCGTTTGAATCGATCACTAGGACCCTCATGATCGGTGGTGTGGAAACACACGTACTTTTCGACACATGGGCTACACATAGTTTTGTGAGTCCAGAGCTGGTCGGAAAAGGTCTGTTCTGTTTAGAATCAGGGATAATTTGAGGCTAGTGAAGGCTGCGGGTGGGCAAGTCATGAAATCACTAGGCCTTATGACAAATGTCCCAGTGACGATCCAAGGTAAGAATCTACCTGTGGATCTGATCGTTGTTCGCCTTAAGAATCACGAGGTGATCTTAGGCATGGATTGGTTGGGAAAGTATCGGGCCACTCTCGATTGCCACAAGGGTCGTGTGTGATTGGAGAGTGGACCTCACCCGATTGAGTACCAAAGTCTGAGTCCGGCTCTAGGAGAAGTAGTGGTTTTAGCAGTCTTTGCGGAACGGATGCTACGTCAGGGTTGTGAGGGCTTTCTAGCCACAATCACCACTATGGAGCACGACAAGTCTGTTGATCTAAAGGATCTTTCTGAGGACCCGTTGGTGTCTGAGTTCCCGAATGTGTTTCCGTTCGCTACAGGGTGTCCCCCCTGATAGGTCGAACCCATTCACGATCGGACTAGAACCAGGGACAGCAGCGCTGTCCAAGAGTCCGTATCGGATGGCCCCAGCCGAGATGGCCGAGCTAAAGAAGTAATTGGAAGAATTGCTTGAGAAGGGGTTCATACATTCGAGTAGTTCCCCTTGGGGTGCACCAGTCCTCTTTGTGAAAAATAAGGATGGTAGCATGCGTCTGTGTATCGACTATCGAGGGTTGAAAAGGGTTACTGTGAAAAACAAGTACATGTTGCCCAGGATAGATGAGTTGTTGGATCAACTAAGAGGAGCCAAGTGGTTTTCCAAAATCGATTTGGCCTCAGGGTATCATCAGATCCCCATGGAACCAAACGATATTAGGAAAACAACATTTAGGACCAGATACGGCCACTACGAGTTTGTAGTTATGCCTTTTGATCTAACCAATGCACCTGCTGCATTCATGAAGATGATGAATAGCATGGATGAATCAGTTATTATCTTCATAGATGATATATTGGTTTACTCCAAGGACGAGGAATCTCATCAGAGACATCTAAGGGCCATGTTGGAACAGTTACGAGAGCACAATCTTTATGCTAAACTAAGCAAATGCAGTTTTTGGCAGAAAAGCATTGGGTTCCTCGGTCATATCGTGTTTGATTAGGGCGTTTCAGTGGATCCCGAGAAGATAAGGGCAATCAAGGATTGGCCCCGACCACGCAGTGCCACAGAAGTTAGAAGCTTCCTTGGACTAGCAGGTTACTATTGAAAGTTTGTGAAAGGTTTCACAAGCTTGGCTCAGCCTATGAAGCGGTTAACCGGGAAGGACGCTCAGTTCACTTGGTCGGAGGAGTGTGAGAGATGCTTCTCCGCACTCAAAGACATGTTCACCAGCGCACCCATTTTGGTTCTCCCAGAGGTCGACCAACCATATGTGGTCTATACGGACGCGTCCATAACTGGACTAGGTTGCGTACTGACCCAGCATGGAAAGGTCATCGCCTATGCGTCAAGGCAGTTGAAGAAACATGAGGGAAACTACCCCACCCATGATCTAGAAATGGCTGCGGTAGTATTCGCCTTAAAGATTTGGAGCTCATATCTGTATGGCGCCAAGGTTCAGATACTTACGGACCATAAAAGTCTTAAGTATATATTCACCCAGCCTGAGTTGAACTTAAAGCAAAGAAAGTGGATGGAATTCGTGGCTGACTACGATCTAGACATCGCCTTACCATCTGGGAAAGGCCAACTTAGTGGCCGATGCATTAAGCTGGAGGCGAGTTGATGGGCCGGCCGATCATGAGGTGGACGACCCGGAAGGGACGGTCCGTGCTCCACAGTTGAGTTCCTTGACCAAGGTGGCTGAACCTCTAGGGTTGGAGGCGGTCAATCAGGCCGACCTGCTTACCCGAATCCGGTTAGCCCAAGGTCAGGATGAGAACCTAATCAAGGTTGCTCAGAATGATAGGACGGAGTACCAAACCGCTAAGGATGGTACCATCCTAGTTCATGGTCGAATCAGCGTTCCAAATGATAGAGGCTTAAAGGAGGAGATTATGAGAGAGGTTCATAAGTCTAAATTCTCGATCCATCCTGGTGCGACCAAGATGTATCAGAACCTCAAAAGGTACTATCATTGGATCCGAATGAAGGCTGATGTTGCTGAATGGGTGGCCAAGTGTCCCACTTGCCAACTCATTAAAGCATAACATCAGGTTCCTAGTGGGTTACTACAAAGCCTGCATATCCATGAATGGAAGTGGGATCACATCGCAATGGATTTTGTGAATGGGTTTCCCACGACCATGAATAACAAAGATGCGGTTTGGGTTGTGGTTGATCGCCTAACCAAATCAGCACACTTTCTGGCCATCAAGAAATCGGATGGGGTCGATCATATTGTACGTATATACATTGATCAGATTGTCCGATTACATTGTGTCCCGGCAAGCATAGTGTCAGATAGGGATCCCCGTTTTACCTCTCATTTCCGGAAGCCTTTCTAGAAAGCTCTAGGAACAAGAGTAAACATGAGTACCGCCTATCACCCACAGACGGATGGACAATCGGAACGTACGATTCAAACATTGGAAGATATGTTGCGAGCATGTGTCTTGGACTAGGGTGAATCCTGGGAAAGACATCTACCCTTGGTAGAATTTGCATACAACAACAACTTCCATAGGAGAATTGGCATGTCGCCCTACGAAGCTTTGTATGGGTGTCCATGTAGGACACCCCTATGCTGGACCCAAATGGGGGAGCGTAGTATGATTGGACCAAAAATTGTCGAAGAGACAACCGACAAGATCAAGTTGGTGAGGGATAAGATGAGGGAATCACAGGATCGCCAAAAGAACTATGCAGATCGATGTAGGAAAGATCTCGAGTTTGAGGTTGGTGGCTTGGTGTACCTCAAAATGATTACCATTAAGGGTAAGGTCAGAATTTCCGGAAGAATGAAATTGGATCCAAGATACTTGGGGCCGTTCAAGGTCATAGAAAGAGTTGGGGCGGTGGCATACAAGTTAGACTTGCCAGCCAAGATGGATGCATTTCATAATGTATTCCATGTCTCCCAACACAAGAAATGTCTGACGGACCAAGACGTTGTACTTCCAGCTATTCCTGATGATTTAGGAAAGGACCTAACCTTAGAAACAAGGCCGGTTCGAATAATAGATCAGATGGAAAAAGCAACAAGGAAGAAAACAGTCCAAATGATTAAGCTCATGTAGGACTGTAGTGGGAAAGAAATAATCACTTGGGAAACAGAGGCAAGAATGAAAGCTGAGTATCCTGAGTGGTTTGAACAGTTTGTTTCTTAGGAAACAATCGATCCAGATTCGAGGACGAATCCATTACAGGTGGGGGCGACTTGTAGCACCCCCAATCCTGAATAAGGATCGTGGGACTGACCATGGTTTGAGGGAATGAGCTAAGGATCGTTTAGATCAAGTTAAATACGTTCCATGGTCAGAATAGAGTTAAGTCATAAGGACTTAACCAAAGGAGAGGGAAAGAAACGAGTTAAAAGAGATGGATAAGTGTTTGGGCAGCTGGACCAAGTGTACGGCCAGCTCGACCAGCTCAACACTACCAAGGTCAGCTGGGATGATATTGAAAGACCATTCCTTTATGAATTTCTTGATGAAGCTGCAGAAGCTCGAGAAAAAGAGATCAACGATAAGTGGGACAAGATCCTTTAAATTTGGCAAATCAATAAAGAAGACGAGATTCCACGACAACTTCTCTAGTACGTAGCAATGGGTATTAAGTATCGTGGATCTGAGCCGAGCAGAGTAAAATAAGCCAATATTAGTGATCCGACTTCAACATCGATCGACACTAAGACCTCAACATCGATCGACCCTAATACCTCAGCATCGATCGACACTAACCCCGGTTATCGATCGACACCACTCGAATTCCATGAAAGATCGAATTATCTTCAGTACATTGCAGACTCGAAACTAGAGAGCACCGATGTATCAAGTTGTTATCATGCTCCGGATGTAGAAAGAAACATCACCATCAGAGATCTCTTGGAGCCAAAGGATAAAGAACAACTTGTGTATTTGGATTCGAGTAGAAATGCCACTATGGAGCTAGAAGAATGGTTTGAAGATATGCATCAGAACTCGGAGCAGAATTTTGATGACAATCAGAACACTTCAAGAAGAGATCTGGAAACTTCACCAAAAACTAGCATCGACCTGCGCCCACCCGATAGCATTGATCGACAACCACCCAAATACATCGATCGATACCCAAAGGACCGCATCGATCGAGACTCCACAACTGATATTGATTGACATTTTATTATTGGACGAACCAGGTTACAAAGTTGAGATGGAACCAATTGAGGAGAGAATGCACAAGTCTGAGACCTCACACCTTGCTGTCCCTGAACATCTACGACCATTTATCTGCACATAAGAAGCTGTTGGGTTTCACAAAAGAGCAAAGATAGTACATGTCCCTGTGAAGTTTGGGGTTCCCAGTGCCATTTTTGAGGTTGATTCTCTTATTCTACAAATGGAAGTGCGCATATGGATCCCTACATTGAGGTATTTGATAATCCTCTTTATGCAGTAGTTTCCCAGAGAGTATTGAAGTATGAAGGTGACGTTGACCAAGGACCATCGATCGTAGCATCGATCGACAACATCATTGATTAATCGATTGACGCCACCATTGAAACATCGATAGACATCAAAGTCGATCGACACTCATCACTGATCAGAGCATAATGAGTTTCAAGTGTTTCATAATCTTTTTGATGGAGGCACCACGAGATTAGGCAAGTCCGGGGGAAAGAAGATGAGGAATTGGAAGAAGAGAAAAAAGATCAAGGAAGTTACTCAGTTATCATTGATTCCTCACTTCTCAGATGGTGTCAGGAAATACAGAGTGCGCAGCAGATGCTTTTTTCAGCCATTTGCAAAGCTTTGAGAACTCCTTATTGCTGAGATGATAGACAAAGGAGAAGAGTCTATGGAGGGTTTCACAAAAAATGTGATGAAGCTGAAGACATTGGACATTGGGAATTGTTTTGGACCAAGTCCTCAATCTCATCATAACTGAATCAAAACTCCAAAACGTCAAGCTAAACACTATAAACAAGCGATGAGTGGGATGCACTGTTTAGTAAGTTTTAAATTTTGTTTTATTTTCATTATTACTCATTTTTCGTTTTTTCTTTGTTTCAGCTAAAGAAAAGATATGAGGAAGAGATATGCACAGAGCATCGACCGACACTTGATCACTATCGATCGACGGAGTAACCCTAGTATCATCGATCAGCAAGCCGATATATCGTTTTTCCTTGTTAAATTTGGTTCTTATGATTTAATTTCTTCATCAATATCAGATTGTATAACATTGGTGATAGTGTTGTTTAAGTTTGGGTGAGATTTACTGATGTTGTGTTCTATTTTGATTTTTATTTTCTATACTTATTCTAAAAAAGGAGTAGAAACTTAAAGGTGTACCATCGATCAATTTTTAAGAATCAACATCGATCGACCATGGATCATGACCATCGGTCGACACCACCATATCGATCGATACTCTTTACGGAGTCTGATATCGAGTTTCTCTCTTAAGCTATTTACTTATGATTTGATTTTGCCTAATCAATCTGGGGCGGATTACACTTGGGACAGTGTAATTTAAGTCTGGGGGAGGTTGCTAATGCTACTTTATTGTTTTTGAGTTTTATATACTATTTGTATGTAACTTTTTCAAAGAGTTTTATCAAGTCAAGAAGATGGACTATGATCAAGATTTATTATTGACTAACCACACTTTAGCACCATTATTAGAAAAATTGTTTGCAGAGACTACTAGAGATACCAAAGTGGATCATCCTGCCACTATATCACACTTGCTTAGAAAGTTTGAAGAACAGAAGCTGATTTCCAACACTAATCCTGACATTATTTACTTGCTTTGGGATTTAGTATACGCTGGATCGGATTCATTCTGCAAGTCTGGAAGGTAAAATTATGTGTGCTTCTGATTCCCTTCTCTCTCCCTTTCAGATTAAAAAGGAGTCAAATAGGATTTGGTGGCTACAACCATTAAAGCTTGATTCATATGATCCTAGAAAGAGATAAATGTCAAAAAGAAGTGAACATGATCTGGTGGCAAAAACCATTAGGGCTTGATTCATGGAGGCCTATCCAAATATCTCAGTCAATTAAAATAATAAAATGATACCCTCAAAGAAGGGAGACATTGATTGAGAAGAAGTGAGAAGAGAGAGAGGAAAGGAATTAGAGAAGATTACATGTGTGTTCAGATACTTGCAGAGGTAAAAGTCCATATATCCTTTGATCGATACTCCCAAGGTAAAGCATGTACTTTTATATTATGCAAAGAAATGAAATCAGTAAAGGGGCGAGTCAGACTAGTATTCGCTAAGTAGTTGGTAGAATGGATTTGGTTGCTATACCAGGATAGGGTATATAAAGTTCTCTGTGATTGAATTGATATGATGTGGCTGTAATAACTTAAGGTGACAATTAGAGATATTATGTGAGTCTCCGCTTTTTAAAACTCGTTCACAAGCTTTGTTTGATTGAGGACAAACAAAATGTTAAGTAAGAGAGAGTTGATAGGGCCTGATATTTACCATTATTGTGCCATGATATCAGTCCTATTTAGAGTCTATTAAATGTGCTTGGAGTATGTTTTAGAGTATTTTCAGGTTCAAGTATGTTCTGGAAAACTTTGGTGATTCTGGAGTTTTTAGAGATGCAAAACTGCACAGATGCGTCCGATGTTTAGCTATCGATGGAGACCTTACCGCGGTGCGATTGAGCGGATATTTTGATAGACGATAGCTTGAGTTAGCTTTCCAATGCCACCGGTTTGAGGTCCATCTGACGGTTAGATCTAAAGTTATACCCATTTACTGGAGCCTGGTCTGTCTGCCTCGCGAGAGGAAGCTGTCGAGAAGATGAATGAGTGTCAGTCGAAAGCACAGCCTTGGTGGTCGATCGATGGTGATCCTAGAAGACATGCCGATTTTTTTTTATGGCCGACTTAAGCCCATAATCCATCACAAATAGCCAAAAATACCATGTACGACCTAAACCCTATTTATATGTTTCTGTGTCATTGTTTTAGGCACCAAGCTTTATTCTATCTATTGTTCTAAGGATATGAGGAGAAGGGAGAAACTCCTTCTGAGTCCTCCTGGAACTCTTTTGGTTCTTTAATTGATTTATGTTCGTATATATGTTCTGTTCATCTATGATCTATGTGAGCAAAGATCATGTCTGAGTAGATCTCTTGTTAGGTAAGGGTTTATTAATTGTGTTGATGGATTAGTCAAACAATAGAATTTCTAGCGGTGATTATTAGATCGATCAATAAAATTGTGTTTACTACTTGTGTTTTAGAGTAGCGAACCCTGATCATAGACTATTAGACGCAAGCGAGAGCATGGTCTACTACCAGAATTAATCTTGTTGAGCTAGGTTGCTAGAACAAATGAGAGTTAATTTAGTTAATTAGTGAACTTATCGAATCAGGTTCATAAAGCTTGACTCAAAAGACCATCGATTGACGCTGGATTCATTGCCATCGATCGACAGGTCATTCCGTGTCAACAAGCGAGAGCTGAGCTATCTTGAGATCTGACTTAGTCAATAGATTAGACTCACAGCGAAAGCTGGTCGTCTTTTGCATTAGATATCAAGTTTCTATGATTAATACCCTTAGCTTGTTATCCTCTATAATCCACTTGGCTGAAACCCTAGATCTAGCTATTTAATTATTATTGTTTACTTACCAATCAATCAATTATATGCTATAGTTTATTTACTGCTTATTTATCTATTTGCCTAGCTTAATCGCGACTGTATTGAGTTTATTGTGTGCCCCATGCTCCCTGTGGATTCGATCCCTAAATTACTACAATTTGACCTCTCTTGGCAAGAGTAGTTCGTAGGATAATTTGATAGAGTTGCATTGAAATACATAAAAACCCTCCTGTCATTAACTAAACATGGAAATTTGAGCATGTTACAATGGGCTATCATTTGTTTAAAAGTCATGAAAGAGCAATCAGAGCATCTTTTACCTCCTTCTCTTTCATTGTGTCCAATTATTTCATTAAAGTCTCCAATCATGAACCAATCTCCATCTTTTATTGTGGAAAAACGCTTAAGGTGTTCCGAACAAGTTCCCTACGCTCTAAGAAAATGGTCACCATAAACGAATGCCATAAAGAATTTTATTCTATCAATGATTGCAGAAAGTATCAATCATTCTGTTATTTGAAAATAAAAAATCAACTTGAGAATCATTATTAAAAAGAGCTAAACCACCACTATGGCCAAGTGGCTCAACTGTAAACAATCTATCAAATTCTAGGTCCACCTGAATGTTTTGCAACATCAACTTTCTATTCTTCGTCTTAGAGAGGAACACAAGCCATGGGCGATGCTTCTGACACATCTCTATAAGGCGTCGAACTGTGAGGTCTTTCATTAACCCTCGACAGTTCCAACTGATTATCTTCATGGATAAAGGTTTTGTGGATTTTCGGAATCCACTAACCTTCTTTGTTGTCTTGGTCCATTCTTCTGGGTCTTCTTAATCATCACAGGGGATGATCCTTCTGATGTCGACGAAGTTATAGTTCCACGGAGCCTAGGGGATGCACACCTAATGGGCTCGAGTTGTATAGAGTCGTTACTAGGAAACAAGACTTGGGATACACTTTGAGTGGACTTTGACGTAGAGTATGGCAATGCAGCTTCCGCCTTGTCTTGGTCATACAAACACAATAATGTTAAATAGCTTGAACATTTTCATGAATCTCCTTTTTGTTCGGTGGTATTATCAACATCCATTGGTTTAACTGAGTCCAACTCATCACCTAAGAGGTCATCTTCTTCCAATACCATCAGTTCACTACCTTTCGCCTCAATCATCGGCTCATCAAAGACATTCTCATCCTCAGCCAAAGCGGCTATGACTTGAGCATAAGTGGGTACGTCAAATAGCTGTCCACTTCCCAATAGCTCCTTTTTACCATTTCAGAATGTCAAATTCGCAGCCATAACTAAGGGAGACTGTTTATGAAAACGTTCCTTTGATATTTCCGAACCAGCAGTGGTCCCTTGGATCTTAGAACTAATGGCCATAGAGGATGATAACACATTAGCTTCTGTGATCTTCAAACTTGTTTGCTTCTCACGCCACATTGGGGAGACTTATGATCTTTGCCTCTCCAGAGGTTTATGGATATGTTTATTTCATCATTGATATACTACGAATTTTACCAGTTTTCACCCACAATATATGTGCTTTTTAGATACTAATATATGTGTTTATAGTATGTTTTAGAGTCTTTCAGGCCTAGGTATGTTTTGGAGTAATGTGGAGATTATGGAGCTTTGTGGAGCTTAATGATAAGGACACTCGTAGCTGTTGAAGAATCAGAAGTTAGAGTCGAAATTTAGGAAGTGTGTCGATCGAAAACACCTTGTTGGTATCGATTGAAATTGATGCTTTAGAATGAGCCAACTTCTTCGTGACCGACTTGAAACCTAAAAGTCCCACATAATTATAAGTCTTCCCCTGCTGACCTAGTACCTATTATTTTATGTGCTTTGCCATCTCTTAGGCAAAACACAATCTTTTTCTATTCTTTTTACCACAACATATTATTCTAGGGTTTTTAGTAGTTTTGTAGAGAAAATCAAGACTCCTTCAGAGATTTGTATTGGAACTCCATTGTTTCTTAACCTTAATCTATTTTTGCATTTATTCAAATATTTATTATGCTTTGCTTGATCATGTGTGAGTAGTTCTCCTGATACAGCTAAGAATGGGGGTCATCTAGATGGGTTGATGGAAGTTCAACTCGGATCAACCCAAAGAAGTGATCGAATGGTCGATATGTAGAGAATCTGACTTGATAAACTGAAACAAATGTAAATGAGATGAGTTGTGGTCTATGATATGAACAAAACAAGTATAAAAAGGAAATTATAGATAATTCGGAATGAAGCTGCTGGATGTAACTCTCATCTTGATCAAATGATGGACTTTAAGTGGAATTGCAGATGAAAGTTTGATTCAATCTCCCAATCTGATGGTGTGATGGATGTTGTGATTAACTCTCTAAATCTTTGTAATAAGCTTATTTGATTTCAAAAATAAACTAGACTCACAAAATCATTTGAACAACAAAGAATCTCTCCTTGAATCCTTAAAATCGATATTTTACACAAAGACAATCTTTGATAAAAACTGAATAAACTTTTTAACTTCATGATTGAGGGTTCCCTTTAAATTGCACGTCTAGGAGATTATATAATACTCATATAAAAAGTTCATAGTCTTCTAAGACATATACAAAAGGAAACAAATCAAAGGATGAAAAACTAGCCGTTGGAGGCTTAATGAAGAGAATCTTGGCCAAATGAAGGTAGATGGCGTTCTCCTTGTATCTGGAAGGATTGAGGGGATAATTTAGATTCTTAGAATATTATTTATGTTGTTTAATGTGCTTAACTCGTGCATAGACTGATGGCAAAATAGTTGTTGGGCATTTATGTCGGTTTGCTCCATATAAGGTAAGTTTGGGTGCAAGAGGATTCTCCTAATCCTGTGGGTGATGGGTGTAGCTAATAACATCTGGATTTTTTTCTGGATGACTAATATTATCTCCTGTACTCCATACATAATTATGGGTCGAACCAAATTGATTTGGTTGGAGACTTTCCTTAAATGATGTCGGTTTGGCCAATTGAGTGCAGCCCGGCTTGATCTTCTTGTTGATTGAGATCCACCTGATACAGTATGGCATGGTTCTTACTAGAATTTGTTGGAGTGCCTCTTAATGACTTAGAAGGTCCCCTGGTTCCCATTCTTGAGATTGGTTTGATGTGAAACCTGGATCTTCCAATAAGGCATGGTGCCGATCTGGTTTGGCCGGTTTTAGGAATTTGATCATATCTTCCAATTTACTTGACCAAATCTCGTGATATTGGGCTTTTTGGAAATCTAAGAAACTTCTATTGACTTCTAAAATTTTGTTTGGCTCGGGCGGGCTCTTGGTTGAGCCTAAATCGTCTTCTAAAGTCGGTACTTGAAGATGGACGGGCTGGGGAACCTTTGTAAAATCCCTAATTCCCTGTTCCCCTGAATAATTTGGTCTATTAAAATTGGGCTGGTATTCTTATCGAGTGTAGAATCCATGCAAATTGTCCTCGTGATTAAAACCCTCCTGTTTGTAAGATATGGCATTTTAGTGACATATTTTCTAGTTGGCGCCATGGCTTGTTGAGTAAGGCATTGGGTCGACCTCTGTTTCAGCTACTGATTTGATGGCCGCATTATTCCCTCCCTCTTGTAAAGGTTTCAACCTCAAAATGGATAACCTGCACCAAGATAGAGCAAGTCAAGTTTCATTCTCTTTTGGAAGTTTAGAACCTTACCTTGGTATAAATTTGGTTTAGTGATACATGGTGCATCTGTGACTCTTTTTTGAGAAGACGTGAAAGGATCACACCTCTGCTACGGTTATGGCCATTGCATCTCTTTTAGAGTGGGTGGTTCTTTCAAATTTTTGGTGGCCACGTTTCTTCTCTTCCTTGGAGTTGATTCTCCTAGCAACATAAGATTATTCGGTGGGATTTCTTTGAAGCTTTCTTCTTGCAACCTGAAATAATCTCAACAGTCTGGACAAAAAGCAAGTGTATTATATCTGTGTTTGGACACTGATAAACATAATGTGAAATTTCCAGACTTACTTTGATAGCTTCCACAAGTTGAAGAATTATTTTCTTCTTTGGACAATTTATTTTTGTTGACTGCCTTCTTTGCAACTCTTGACCTCGGTTTGAATACCCTTCTCTTATTTGTATTCCTGGATCAAAACGTTGGCAAAGAAATTGCATGATGTCTGCTTTATCAAGTAATAAGGAAGATTTTCAATTAGAAACACTTACCTTCTTTAGGCTAACTTTTAATGGCATTGAGTCAGCATCTTGTAACATCATGGTTGGTGTCTCTTCTTTTGAGAACTGGACTCGGCCTTGGTTCCTAAACCTATTTAACATTCTCTGGACACACAAAAGTGCGTTAATATTTTTATAAGTTAATAACAAAATTCTGGTCTAATATGAAACATACCTTAACCTGGATATTTGAACAACACATTGTTCAACTTTCGGTTTCAGCTTGGGAGTTGGTTCATGACTGAGCTTATGGTCTGGTTCTTTCCTTGGAACAGTAAGCATATAGCTTTCATTTGTCTTCCCTATACCAAGAACACACACACCAGTACTAGTGTCTAAAGGTTGTGTTAGACACTTACCTTGGTGGGATACTTTTATGACTGGTTTTGCTTCTTAATCAACATAGACTGCTTTGTGTGTTGAACCATCTTCTGGTCCTTCACAAGGATGACGCCTGGTGGTTCATCTCCTTTGAATTGATGCTCCCTAGTTCCTGTTACAAAACCCTTTTACACATACAAGTGCATCACAAAATAATTTTGAACCAATAAATCAGATAAAATAAAACTATCACTCATCATAGATTAATCGTCTTTATTTTCTAGTGATGTTTTTATCAATGCTTTGTTAGTTAGACAAACTAAAACAAAGTTTCATCTCTCATGACGTCTATAACATGTCTGATCTTTTACATTATTAGAGTTAGAAAACTTACCTTGGCTTGACGCCTCTTCTTTCTTGGGGTTTGAAATCTCCTTGTTTATTTTCGGCCTTAACCCCCCCAGGCCCAGAACCACAGCATGTAATACTGGTTTCATCCCAGCTGTCACTCAAACTGGAGACCTTGACACAATTGCCAGGATCATTTCTAGTTGAGCTAATGACCTCTGGTGAAATCTCCTTGTTTCTTGGACATAAATCATGGAAAACTTTTGATTCCAACAAGGATGTCATATCATGTTATTATGGACCTCAAGACCTGTATTAAAATTCTTGGACAAATACAAGTGACTCATACCAGTGGGAGATGATTTATAAACTAATTTATCAAGTATAGGACTTACCTTGGCCTTTTCTTGAAATTTCGGTTTGTCTGGTTTTCCTTTGTGCCTAGGCAACATGTCTTGGCTGATAAAGTTATTCTTATCCATGGCCTTTGTGACCTCATCATGTTTATTTTGATCATAGAAAACCATGGGCCTCTGGTGTGGCCGAATCTAGTCTTGATGGATCAAGCTTCTATGGCTTGCTTTTGGTACAACTCTCTTTGCCTCTTTAGACCTATGGCTTGAAAACCTCCTTGGGTACCTTTCTATAATATCTCTTTTTGGAAGTGAGGATACATACTTCTTGATCATGGCATCTTTAATATCTTCCCACGTTTTGATAGCATCTATTTTCTTCCACCATGAAAATGCTTTTTCGGAGAGTTGTTTAATGGCATGGCTCAGCCTTTCTTTCCTTGGCACGACATGGTATGAAAACCATTCATCCATGGTATTTCCCATGAGAGATAATCATATGTCCAACTTCTACATGAAAAGGAATAAAACTTAACTTCATTAGCAGATTTATAATTATGATAAGAATGAGTTAAGGAGTTTGGGGTGAGGTGATCCATGAAGGATCCAGTAATTTGGGATCAACATAGCCAGCTTCTGGTGCATCTAAAAGAAATTTGTGTTTCAGTTGATTTGCAATGCATATGAAAAAGAAAACAACTGAAACACAAATTTCTTTTGGCACTTTTTGACTATGGAAACAAAAATTAAAAGGGAACTGACACTTTTCGTTTGGGTTTTCGATTTAAAATGAATCAAAGACAACTAAAATTTATCTCTTTTTTTGTGGCTTTTCTGGTTTATAAGAACAGCAAGAACAAAATGGCAGAATGAAAAAAAAACTTGAAAAGAAAATGACAATTTTATGGCTTTTCGCTTTATGAATGCAAGAAAATGAAAATAAAATATGATGCAGGGATAGATGAAACTGATTCAGGAGCTTTGAGCTCTGATATCAAAAGATATAACCAGAATGGGAGTCGTCCAGATGGTTGATGGAAGTTCACATCGAATCAACCCAAAGAAGTGATCGAATGGTCAATATGTCTAGAATCTGACTTGATAACATGAAACAAATGGAAATGAAATGAGTTGCAGCTTATCATAGGAAAAAAAAGAATAATAAATAAAGGAAAATGATATATAAGGAGGAATTAAGCTACTGGATGTGTATAACTCTCAGCTTGATCAAATGATGGACTTGAAGTGGAATTGCGGATGAAGGTTTGATTGAATCTCCCAATCTGATGATGTGATGGAACAATGTGATTGACTCTCTCAATCTGTGTAAGAAGATTATTTTATTTTCACAAATAAACTAGACTCAAGAAATCAATAGAACAAACAAAGAATCTCTCCTTGAATCCTACAAATTGATATTTTACACAAAGACAATCGTTGATAAAAACAGAATAAAATTTTAATTAGCTTCGTGATTGAGGGTCCCCTTACAATGCACATATAGGATCTTGTATAATTCTCAGAATCAAGGTCCTGACGTTCTAAAAAAAATTGAAAAGGAAACAAATCAAAATGATTGAAAACTAGTCGTTGGAGGATTAATGAAGAGAATCTTGGTCAAATGAATGTAGTGGTGTTCTCCTTGTATCTGGAAGGCTTAAGGGGATAATTTAGCTTACTTAGAATCTTATTTATGGTCTGTAAATTTCTTAACTCATGCATAGACTGATGGCAAAAGAGCTGTTGGGCATTTATGTCGGTTTGCTCCATATAAGACAAGTTTGGGTGCAAGAGAATTCTCCTAATCCTGTGGGTACTGGTGTATCTAAGGACTTCTTGGATGTATCTTGTAATGTTAAGATGATCTCCTGTTTTCCATATATAAGTTTGGTTCGAAAAAATTGATTTCGTTGGAGACTTTCCTTAAATGATGTCGGTTTGGCCAATTGATGCAACCCGACTTGATCTTCTGGTTTGATTTGGATACACCTGATACAGTGTGTCATGGTGCTTCCTAGAATTTATTTTGTGTCTCTGTATGACTTAGAAGGTCGCCGGGTTCCCATTCTTGAGATTGGTTAGATGTGAAACCCGAATATTCCAAAAAGGTGTGTGCAGAACTGGTTTGGCCGGATTTGTGAATTTAATCATATCTTTCAATTCACTTGACCAAATCTCGTGATCTTGGGATTTATGGAAAGATACAAAACACCTATTGACTTAGAAAATTGGTTTTGGCTCGATTTGGCTCTTGTTTGGGATTAAATCTTTTTCTAAAGTCTGGTACTCGCAAATGGATGGGCTGGGGAATCTTGGATTTTTAAAATCCGTAACTACTTAGTCCATGAATATTTTGTCCCTATTCCAATTGGGAAGGACTAATTTTTGAGTTTAAAATCAATACAAATTTTCCTCGTGATTAAAACCCTTCTGGTTTGTAAGATATGACATTTTTAGTGCATATATCCTTGTTGGCGCCATGGCTGGTTAGGTAGGGCATTGGGTTGACCTCTGGTTCAGCTTCTGGTTTGATGGCCGCATCATCTCCTTGTTATATTTAGGGTTTTATTATGGTTTATATGTATTGCTAAACATAGAACTTCTAGGGTGATTTCATAAGGATCCTTCATCAGAATTGATCTCATTGGTTGTGTTGTATAGTAGCTAACTAGAAACCCTCAACTTAGGAGATAGATTAGTATGATCTGTACCTGTTAATAATTCTGTTGAGCTAGGTTGTTAGATGCATGAGAAGCTGGTCTAGATTAACTTAGCGAACATATCGATTAGGACAATAATTCTTGTATAAGGTAGTATCGATCGACACTCTTACCATAGTATCGATCGACACTCGTTCTTGCTAGCAGATCGACAGATATACCAAAGATTTAGTTATCTGCTTAGACTCGCAGCACTAGCTGGATATCTTTCTTTAGTATTCGAGTTCTAAGACGGTTTACCACACTTCCTTAGCATATATATTACAATACTATAACTTGAAACCTATATCTATATATTCAGTCTCATGAGTTACAAAACAATTCTCAATTAACCTCTATTGTTTACTGCTTTACAATTACTTGCCTAGCTTAATTTTAATATGATAAGTCTATTGTGTATCCACGCTCCATGTGGATTCGATCCCTAAGTACTTCAACTAATCCTCTTATTTGAGAGAATAAGTTGCTCATAGGGTAATCTGAGTGATATCAATTTGGCGCCGTTTCCGGGAGCACTGGATTCGCCATTAGATTTATATATAGATTTGTTCTAGTATTTTCTTTTATTTTACTTACTAAACATTTTTTTTTTCTCTTTCAGGTGCATGGCCATGAGTACTAGAAACAACAAGTAAAAAGAGCTATTATTTTCATACCCTTCTTTGTTAGAATGCATGACATCAATTAACAACTACAATCTTCCATTCAATACTATTGTGAGTGAGCAATGATCGACAGCAATACACCTTTGTCGATCGAAACTAGCTAGCGAGCAAGCAACATGGTGACAACTCGTACACTAACGAGGGATGAGAACGGAATCCAGCATGACCAAGATGTCATCTGCGTAATGTAGCAAGACAGAGACTGGATGAACATGGGGTTGTAATCCCTCAACCAGAGAAGCTGCTAGAGAAGCTATTGCACCAATAGATGATGGCTGCCTCGCACCATAATGTTTGGCAGACTATAACCTTCCTGATCAAACTACACCAACAGATCTACTATTCGTGCTCCTACTTTTCATAGGAATAATTGAGATGAAGCATGCATACTTTACACTCTCGACATACACCTTATCATGGCCACCCACATGAGCATTCGATGACCATGATATAGCCTATTTATTACCAGTTTAGACCATGTTATAGATTATATTTAGGGTATGTTATGTGTGTCTAGGCTATGTTTTGAGGTCTTTACAGGTCCAGGTACGTTTGGAGATACTTGGAGCTTTTGGGATCATTTGGAGAGGAATAATCCCTAGTTGATCATTGAAGTACGAGTTTACCATCGATCGATGATACAACGTAGCGTCGACCAATGTTACATCACAATGATCGATCGATGTTGCACATCTGCCACGATCGATGTCCAGTTCGCAGACAGCCGGCTTTCAAGCCCAAGTTACAGACATGACACAATGATTACAAGATTACCCTTGGACAAGTTTGACCTAGACTTAAGGTTTTATATTTATACTTTATGTATTGCATCATGCTAAGTGTTGCTTGTTTTCTTTTAATTAGTGATATCTAAGTGTACTAGCATTTGCTGGTGTATTCTAAGTGTTCTTGAAACCCCGTTATTTATCTATGCATTTTATTCAGATTATTTTTCTTACTTCAATTATGTCTGAGTAATTGTCAACTAGGTTTAGGGTTTATCAATGGTACTAATGGATTAGCAAACAATAGAATTGTTAAGGTCATTATTAGATATATTAATTGAATTGTGTTTATTGCTTGTGTTGTAGAGTAGCTAACTAGAACCCTAATAGGATAATTAGGCGCAAGCGAGAGCATGGTCTACTGCTAGAATCTATTTGTTGAGCTAGGTTGCTAGAAACAAATGAGAGTTGATTTAGTTAATCTAGTGAACTTATCGAACTAGTTCATGACGCTTGATTTCGAGTTCTATGATTAAATACCTTTAATTTCTATCTACTATAATCCACTTGCCCGAAATCCTAAATCTAGCGTATTTCATATTTACATTACAAGCATATTTACATATTTATATACTAGCATATTTCAATATTTGCATCTTTAGCATATTTCCATATTCATATTATTAGCATATTTCCATATTGCATATATACCTTCTAATAGAATATTTACTTGACCTCATTACTTCGCTACTATATATATAGTTACCTAGCTAGCCTTTAGAAATAAGAAATCTATTGTGTGCCTTTGTTCTCTGTGGATTCGATCACTAGTCGCACACCCGATATCTCTGACAAGAGTATATTGTATTTGTGTTAGGATTAAGGTTAATTTGACAGCTGTTGTTGAGGATATATTACCTACTGAAATTTGGCGCCGTTGCCGGGGAACAATTGATCTCCGTTAGATTTATTTCTGAGGACTTATTCTAGTTTATTACTTCAAGGTTACTGATTTTCTTTCTTGTTTTTCAC
>CAJHQP010007824.1:0-30145 GCA_905132765.1 Moricandia arvensis
GCACGAAGTTGTACAAGAAGAATATAGAAGCTGCGCTGCAGGCTTTTATCAGTTTTTCTTTACATAATCACATTCCAACGGACAAAAGGAAGATGTGAACAAGGTCCATTAAATTCTCTTCATATGTATGATACCGATACACTACAAGAAAACATCGTGATTCTGAGGGAAAAATTCGTCGGTATGTCGTCGGAATTAAGGAATTCCGTGGATATACCGACGTCAACGGTCGTCGGAAATATCTCCTCGGAATTTCACATTTCCTCAGAATTTTTTCGGAAATTTCCGAGGAAATTCCGAAGAACGAATATTCCGTCGGAAATTTCCGAGGAACCGGTTTCGTCGGAAATTTCCGAGGAACCGGTTTCGTCGGAAATTTCCGAGGAAAGTAGTGTTCCTCGGAAATTTTTGACGAAACGTGATCCTCGGAAATTTTTGACGAAACGTGGTCCTCGGAAATTCCTCGGAATTTCCTAAAATATGATTTTTTTAGTAAAATTATAAATTATTTTATTTTTAATTAAAATTCGAAAATATAAAATAAAATTTTAAATTGAAAATATATTAGATAATAGTTAGAGTTGTACAAATAAAAAAAGACATTCAGAGTTTTCGAAAAAAAACTTCGGGAACTGCTCGTTCGGGTACATCCTCCTCATCATCTCCATCATGCGCTCGTTAACCCTTCTCGTTTCCTCCCATCCCTTTTCTTGTTCCGCCATTTTCGCCTCCAACGCAGCTATGCGGTTATCCTTGTCCTGCAGCTGCTCCATAATCATCACAAAAAAAATTCATAAAATATTAAAAATAACTTTATTAATTTAAAAAAAAAATTAAGCCACAAAAAAGGTTTCAGTAATATAAAAAACCTTTTAATAAATAGGAAAATACTTTATAAATAGTTTTAAATCACCAAAAAAATTTCAGTAATATATAAAACCTTTTAATAAATAGGAAAAAACTTTATTAATTTAAAAAATATGGTTTTAAATCACAAAAAACCTTTTAATAAATTGGAAAATACTTTATTAATTTAAAAAATAGTTTTAAATCACAAAAAAAAATTCAGTAATATAAAAAATCTTTTAATAAATAGGAAAAAACTTTATTAATTTAAAAAATATGGTTTTAAATCACAAAAAACCTTTTACTAAATAGGAAAATACTTTATTAATTTAAAAAATAGTTTTAAATCACAACAAAAATTTCAGTAATATAAAAAACCTTTTAATAAATAGGAAAATACTTTATTAATTTAAAAATAGTTTTAAATCACAAAAAAATTATAATTTCCGAAAATTAAAATTTCAGAAAATTAAAATTGATAATTTCCGAAAATTAAAATTTATAAATCAACAACTACAACAACAACAACACAATCAACACAAAAACCAACTAATTCCCCTATTTACCAATCACCCTAACAAAATCACAATCTAAAACATCTAAAATCCTTAAAACTAAGTTCAAATCCTAATCATAACAACTAAGGATGATGGGGATTAAGGACTTACATGATTTGGAATGAAATAGAGGAGATTTGAGGAGGTTTCGCGGCTGAGAATCGAGAGAGAGGGGGGGGAGTTTTCGCGGCGGCCGATAGGAAGAGAAGAGAAGAGAAGAGTAATGAGGAAGAAGAACTCCTTAAGGTTAATAAAACCAAAAATTCCGACGGAAAAGGGGTCCTCGGAATTCCGTCGGAATTTATTAATTTAATTTTCGCGAAAATTTTTGGCGGTTTGAGTTCCCGGGTACTAAAAATTCCGAGGAAATTCCGACGGAAATTCCGACGGACATATGTTCCTCGGAATTTCCTCGGAAATTACTGAGGAAATTCCGAGGAAACATTGTTTGAGGTTTCAAAACCTAAACTTTTGATACGGTAAATCATTCATTGAACAATTTGATAGATTGTCAATGGATAGCATGACAATAGATGCCTATAAACCATGAAATTAAAGAATTATTAAAACGAGTACACGTATTGTCGTTTCTGTTCATTAAAGTGTATAAGTGTTTATGTTGTAGTTTAAGGATTTCGTTTATACAATCGAAAAAGTGTCTATAATTTGGGTACACACCATTTTTTGAATTCATAATCAATTCAAAACACTGACAAGGTTTATACAAGTCTTATTCAATCCGTAAATCGCTGTTTTCGGTTCCGAAACCCTATTTCGTCGGAATTTCCTCGAAATTTTCCGAGGAAATTCCGTGGAATTTTCGACAAACGCTTGTTTTCCTCGGAATATCCTCAGAATTTTCCGAGGAAATTCCGAGGAAATGAAACCCTGATATCAAATCCCTGAAATTCGATTATTACATTGAATTTTTCCGAGGAAATTCTGAGGACATTCCGAGGAAATTCCGACGGCAACGGCTAGTTCCTCGGAATTTCCTCGGAATTTAGTCAAATCCCCAACGGCTATCTAACGGCTATAATATATCCTCGAAATTTCCTCGGTTTTTTCCGAGGAACACACGTTCCTCGGAATGTCCTCAGAATTTTCCGACGGATCTACACTTCCTCGGAATTTCGTCGGTATATTCCGAGGAAATTCCGAGGAACCACGAAATTTTTGGTTCCTCGGAATTTCCTCAAAATTTCCTCGGAATATTCCGAGGAACTCATTTTCCCTCGGAATTTCCCTCAGTATATTGATGTTTTCTTGTAGTGATATCTTATTGTCCATCACTTTATTATTATTTTTTTGAGAATTAATTTGTACGAGCTCTTTCCTGATTAAAAGCGCAAAATTAATGTTTAAAACTAATTACACCAAGACAATAATATGAACTTTGATATAAGTACATATAGACTTCTACATCTCCGGGTTACTTCACTGCCTATATAATTGTGATTTTTATATCAATATTCACGGACGACGGTCTCACCGTCCACTCATGTCTCTTTGCTTGAGAATTAAAAAGAATATCTAAAGAACTTTAAAGGGCATTTTAAAAACAAAAAGAAAAAGACAAGTTTTGTGTTCACATTAGTATTCCCATGCAGCCAAGCCAACACCAACGTTTTATTTATTTTCGTTCTTGTTCACACTAGCGGGATAAAACCGGTAAACTGTTGAACCAGTCAAAACCAGACGCTTTCACTGTGTGTTTTCTTTGACTTACGCGTTGACCAATGGCTACAATTTTGAAAAAACTTGGCCGGTGACCGGTTACTGTAACTTTTGGCGTTGTATAACGACCTGCTACTGCCGGTCAGCATCAAACCCAGCCCTCTCTCCATTTAAACAACACAATGACAATTATCATCAACTCCTCTGCCCAATAACTAGTCCTCTCTCTCAACGCCAAAAATATCACCAAGAAGCTCTCTCATTCTCTATCAAAAGGATCCATCTTCTGTATTGGTTTATATATATTTCCTTCTTTGTCCAGCTCTGTTTTCTCTTTTTTTTTCTTCACTTTCTTGGCAAGAGAGCAATGGAGTTTACTGATTTCTTGACGACCAGTTTTTATCACCCGTCGTCTCAAAACGTTTGGGATTCGTTTGAGTTGTTATCAGGCTCTCAGCTTCAGGACTCTCCTTCATCTGATTATTCCTTACTTCTTGAAACGTTCCAACCGCAAACAACGCAGCCCTTTGTGAAACTGTCTTCTTGTGATTCAGCTATCTTTCAAGCTCCACCGTTAAACGCGAATGCAGGTAAACCAGTGACGTCGAAGGTGGAATCTTTGTGTTCTGATCATTTGTTGATGAATCCACCGGCCACACCTAACTCGTCCTCCATTTCTTCGGCCTCAAGCGAGGCTGTAAACGAAGAGAAAGCTAAAGAAGAAGAACATAAGAAGAATGATACTAATAAACAGTGAGAGTCTCATTTCGAAAATGAATGTGAGGTTTCATAAAGTAAAAGATTCTTATGTATATGTTGTATTGTGTAATGAACAGGCTGAAAGCAAAGAAGAATAGGCTAAAGAAAGAGAGAGAGGCAAGAGTAGCCTTCATGACAAAGAGTGAGGTTGATCATCTCGAAGATGGTTATCGCTGGAGAAAGTATGGTCAGAAAGCTGTCAAAAACAGTCCTTTTCCCAGGTAAATAAAACTCAATTCATCACTTCAATGCGAGCAACCCTACAAGACTAATACTACTTACACCCAAATAAAAATGCCTTAAAACTTTTTTTGTTCTCTATGAAGACATGCATTATGTTAATTTGTAGGATCTATTGTTTCAATAATATTGGTGTGTTTAATTAATGTTACTTGTTGAAATTACTTCATCGATAATAATATTACACAAAATATATTTTAACTCTTCATATATAATGAATACATCACTCCGTGTTACAAAAATAAAATAAAATACATCACTCACAAGTATTAACAAACAAACATGAAACCTAAATGGTATTTTGTATTGTAGGAGTTACTACCGTTGCACAACGGCTTCATGTAACGTGAAGAAGAGAGTGGAGAGATCGTTCAGAGATCCAAGCACTGTGGTTACGACCTACGAAGGTCAACACACACACATTAGTCCACTCATGTCTCGTCCAATCCCCGGTGGAGGCTTCTTCGGATCGTCTGGAGTTGCTTCAAATCTTGGTGGTAACTTTGGGTTTCCAATGGAGAGCTCAACACTAGTTTCTCCTCAGTTCCAACACCTTGTCCATTACCAACAACAACAAGAACTCTTGTCTTGTTTTGGAGGAGTCGGCCAGTACGTTAACAGCCACACACATGAATATGGTGATGATGAACGTGTGAAGAAGAGTCAAGGTCTGGTTAAAGATAATGGACTTCTTCAAGATGTTGTCCCGTGTCATATGTTGAAGGAGGAGTAGTTATAATCTCTATGTAGTATTGTAATATAATACTTTTTAGTTAAGGGTTTGTCACGTACTAATGATATTTTTCAGCAATGCAACTCTTCACTAGTGTTTTTTTACATTAAGAAGCAATGGCATGTGATGAAGACTCGATAGTCGTCTCTGTTAATTTAAACGTATTTAGCTTAATAGTCCCATTTCTTTACTTAATTGGACGACTGTTTTGTCTTTATCCTTTCTTGTGTTTGCCTAAATAATAATATAAACGCCTGTGAAGATCATCGTTTTGTTTTCGTATGCGTTTATATTAGAGATGTAATTTACAAAATAATAAACTAAAAAAAGAAGAACACTATTAATTATTCTTTGTAAAATATATTTTGAGGAAAAGAAAAACAAATGTAAAACGCATTGAACCGTGAAGACAATGTTTGATAGTTGACACCAAACTGGAAAGTATTTTTAATGGTTGTGAAATATAAGCAATAACGCGATCAAAGATTGTGTAGACTTGTTGGAAAAGGGTAAAAAAAAGAAGAACAAATCCCACAAAGAAATGAACAAAAAGTAAAAAGCAGATTACCATGCATGCATATTAACTTTCTTCTTTTTTTGTTATTTTTGCAGCCATGTTTGTGTGTGTGTGTGTGTGTGAAAATGTTCAATAGAACAGAACAGGGAAGCAGAAAAAAGAAAAAAAACAAACTTATGAGGTAATACTACTTTTTGTCTAGTGAATGAATAGCAATGCCATTGGATTTAGTATGTCTGTATTGACCTTTACGGTGAGTGATAATCCCAAAATCATTGTCCCGAAACAAGGCCACGTTTGCAACCGAAAGCAACTCTTGATGGGTTAAAAAGTATATGATCAAAGGACAAACTCAGAGAGATTCAAGGAAGCAATAACTTACAAACCTTTGCGCTTTTATATTTACCAAGAGATTTTGATAAGACATTAGCTTCTTACCTTACCTTACCTCTTCGCTTTTTAGCTTCATTAATTAACAAAAAGAGTCAAATGTTTACTTACTTGTTACACCCAGTCTAGCTTTCATTTGCAAAAGAAGAGCTTAGAGCTCATCATATATAGTTTTTATTTATTTTTGGGTTTCCAACTCTAACTTCACATGAACAGGTTGATCACCAAGAAGCAGACACGATCTTCTGAAACTCAAGCTCCGCTTCTTGCAACTTTTTGTCAAGATCTTCAGCACACTGTTGCATATGATCAATCTTTTTCTCTGAAGCATCCTCCTTCACTTTCAAGACTGATTTTTCTTTAAGCAGCTCGAGAATCTTGCCCTCCACATCTCTCAGATCTTCTTTGATCTTTTGCACTTTGCTAACTTCCTCTGTCCTCCCTTTCTCTATTTCTTTCAGTTTAACCTCTGTACTCACGTTTTCATCAATGAGAGAGACCAGCATGTTGATCCGAGATATCGGCGCTGAAACATCGAATCCATACTTCTCACGCTCGTAAAAGCACTCTTTCAGACCCTCTAGTGTGCTTTTGGGAGTGTGAAGTTGCACATCTCTTACTCTCTCCAATAAACTAGAGAAAATAGCCATCTCACCCACAGCTAACCCTTCACGGAGCTCTTCTCTTTTATGGAGCAATGGCATGAAATGAGGACTCTGCTTTGCTGTCTTAAAGATCTCCATTGACTCAAGCGTTTTCCAAATGGGTAAGCGTTTCACAAATGGCAGAGCCATTGTTGTATCCTCACTTGCTCGGGGAGCTGATTTCTTAACCGCATTGGGGGTTCCATTAGGGGATAACTCTGGTGGATACATCAATGCTAACTCAAAATAAGTAAACAACTTTCTTTACCATCCTGTTCAAAAGGGACACATCTAATAAGCCATGTAATGGCAAAAAATACACAAGTGTCTTACTCGATTTATCAGAATCATTAGATGACTTTCCTCCAAGGATCCAAGCAGAGAGGGGCTGATCATAATCATCGTTGTCACTTGTATCAGCGATCAAAGCCTCTGATACATTGCCAAGGATAAGGATTCAGTAAGAAATAAAATAGAACAACTAATATGAGTAGATGCCAATTTATAGACATACCTTTCTCTTTAAGGTTTGAATCGTGCTTTCTTTTCCTTCTATGACGGTTTCCTTTATTGTTATGCTCTTCAGAGGTCTGCATAAAAAGTATAGACTACAAAGTAGAAACATCAACAAAGATAAATGACAATCAACTGATGAAATAAGGAAAAAACGAAAAGATTAATGTGTTAACTCTACCTTCTCTCCAGTTGAATCAATTCCCAAGCCATTTTTCATCCTCATTGGCTGAATAGTCTCCTTAGGGGTTGCCTTTCCTTGAGTTTCAGCCTCTTGTTCACTCAATGGTCTTAAGTTTATGTCAGAGGCTACAGGTGGAGCAGATTCCTTTTCTGGAAACAGAGGACCAATGTCATGATGCAGATATGAAGGAGAACAAGAGAATTCCCTCAGATTTTGGAGCTAAAGAAGCTCACACTCAGTGTTGAGGTTAAAGTTGAAACACTCAACATAGAAAAACTAACAGACCTTGGAGCTTAAGAAGATCATGATTTCCTATTGGTATCACTTTAGTGGTTATGACTGGCGTAGCAGCACCATTCATCACACCATCAGCCATTTGGCTTCCTGATTCCTTTACCTACACATCATTAGTAAACAAATGGAGATGAACAATCAGAACGAGAACATCCTTGTTCAAGCAGCCAAAAACAATAACACACCGAGGGGTTAATATCTGTAACTCACTGCAACAGTTTCGTGGAGTTGTGTGGCTTCTTCATGAACCGGGGATTTTCTGATATGCTTGTCAGTACTTTTAGGAGTTACGGTAACACTTCCTCCAGCACGAGTGATTGGCTTAGTAGCAGCACAAGAGCGGATTACCTTCAGTTTTTTCAGTCTGCTCAACACATTGATTTCACTTACTAGTCTCTTTTTTTGGCCGTCTGAAGGAGTTTCCTTTTCAAGCTTTCTCTGGAGAATGGTAAAAGAACATATATCACTTGATTTCACAAATAACCAAATTGGACACAATGTGAATGAAAAAAAAAGGAAATACCTTAGGAAGTTCATGCCAAACACCGTCTTCCCACTCCTTTGAAGGCCTAAGGTCAGAGTGTCTGAACACATACTCCTCTTTTGTGGCCAAGAAACTCACTGTGTAGCGTTTATCAGTAAGTATTCCCCTCACTAGACATCGACGCCATGCAAAACCACGAAATGCATCAACAGGAGCTAATAAGCTGTATTCTTCAACAAAAGATGGAGGAGGTACAGGCCTGACTTTGCATACATCAACGGGGAAGTTTGAGTTCACTTCATCAGCGTTGAAAATCAAAGACTTGTAACAACTTTTGACAATGACTTTCTTCTCATCATCCACTTTCAGCTCCTTAATGACAATTGCAGGGAACCATGCGGATTCCAATTTATTAATCACACGACTCACTTCAATCATGGTACCAGAGCTAAACAATGAATTACTCAGTTCCTTCATTTTCATTTCCAAAGACAAAAACATAGTAAGGTTCATAAAGTTCAAAACTTTGACATGCAAATCAAAACAAATGTTAAAATTTTACCAAAAAAAGAAGACTTTACCTTGTTTTTTGGTCGAACCCATTCAGAACCAGTCCAGTCAAGATGGGGTCTCAACTGCTTTCTATTGAACTGGAGTATGTCTGGAGGAGTATCGAAGCAGACCAAGAACAGATCATCGTCCAATTTTTTAACGACCACACCGTGCCACCATCCATCTCTGAGATCAGCGTCGACCACGGATCCTTCAACGAAAAAGACACCTTCATAGAGATCCTCAGGTGGGACAGGACGGATGAAGTTGCGTTGGACGGTTTCTGTGAGAGGAGTTGAGAAGTCTTCCTGGAGCAAGGTCGTGTAACGGACACGGAGCTTCTTGCGTCTAGATTTGGTCGGACATTCCTCGAGTATTGCTCTGAACCAAGCACCTACGAACCCTTCCTCTTCAGAGCAGACTTCTACTTCAGAGTCTTTGGCGATGTGTAGCTTTTCCTCTTCTTTCTCTCCCTTTTGCAACATTCTTCACTCTCAATAAACTCTAAACAAAAAAAAAAAGTCTTTTCTTTTCCACCTGAAACTGAAACAAACCCACTTCTCAATTTCTTCTGAGAACCCTAGAGATGGTGAAGAAGAAAGAAAGAGACTTTTCCAATTATGGAAGAAGATAATCCGACATGCTTTCATTGTGCGAAGGTTTTTCATTTTTTAGTTTTAGTTTTCCTTTTTTCGGCCTTAATCTCTATTGTAAAAAAAAATTAAGAGGATCACAAACCCAATAACTACACTTAGAGCAGCCGCAACGGCGCCTCACCACGAATCCTTAGCTCGTTAACATATGTTAACACGTGTGGTAAATTAATTAAAAAGAAGAAATGGTAAGGAGCAATCCTTAAATAAGTGTTTTACGGATCGAGTCCGTATCGACGTGGCACCTACTTGCCTTTTCTTCAAATTTCGATTTCCACGATTCGCCGGAAAAGAGCCGCTTCGGGCGATGAAAACTCTCTCTGACGGTTGCGAGGGGTGCTCCACGAGCACGACTCGAAGGATCGGAGAGATCTTCGATTTCTGGTTCAAAAGGAAAAGCTCGCCCCTCCTTCGCAGGTCCCGATCCCTATCTCTAATTAGATTTCAGTTTGTCTTCGTTTTCTCCTTGAATTAGTTTCTTAGTAAGATCGATTTAGGAAATGGTGATGAATGATTCACGAGCGGTATCTATGTTAGGTTGTGGTGGATCTGGATCTTCGTTATCTGTATAATTGTTAGATTTTATCATTTATTTCAGGAATGTTGGTACAATGTGTAATTCCTATGTGAAATTTTTGGCAGGACGTGCAAGACACAAGAGATTGCTATGATAGCTTGCTCTCTGCTACGGCTGGTACTGCTAATAGCGCTTATTCCTTGTTAGTGGCACCTCAAACATCTCTTTTTATGTTGCTTCCATATATATAATGCACATTTGAAAAAGAAACCTTTTTTGCTTATGCTGGGAAAATTGCAGTTTGACTATTTATATTGTTGATTCAGCGGTCTCATGTATTCCAAACAATCACTGTTCCCTAAGTACTCCTAAATGGAGTCCACCATTGGACTCACATTTTTACTTAGAGTCCTTAACTATTCAATTACAAATAAAAAATAAAATAAAATAGTAGAATAATGGCTAAGGACTCCTTAATGGAGTCCACCATTGTGGATGCTCTTATTGGGCCAAATTTTTATCAATGTCGTCATATTTGAATATTATTCACCATATAGATCATATTTTTGGGTGATTCGTGAACTATAAGATTTTAACATTTGCATTGGTTTAAAACTTTAAATTTACTAACCCATTAACTTTGTATTCTTCTACATAATGACTGTACTGTGTACAAAGCCCAAGACAAAAAGAAAAACTTGAAATCCCGAGTGACACATAAGGTATTCTTCGACCCACTTCGGCTTACGTTAGCCTATAAGAGCACCCGCAATGCAAAGTTCTTAGGGGGAATCCTTAAGAAAAAAATAATTAAATAATTAGTGGATCCCATGAATAGTTAAGAATTCAATCCTTAAAATCTCTCCCTAAAAACCGATCTTTAGGGAATCTTTACACTGTTTGCGGACCCCGCAACACGTGGCGGCCCCCGATTAGTTAAATTTTTTTTTTAATAATCTAAAAATGAAAAAAATAATAATAAAATGAATAGTTAAAGATCCACAATGGATAACACCATTGTGGATGCTCTAAGGTCAAGTTTTTTCTACAGTAAACGTGAACGAAAATACATATTATGTTATACAAAAACATAGTTTTCCAATATATATGAAATTAAGAAACACACATTTTTATATACAGGTTTACTGACCAAAATGCTAAAGTCACCCAAAAAAGGAGAATCTAGAAGGTTTGTTCAACCATCGTTGACCAGTACGAGAAAGGCTTAGATCATAATATTTTCATAAAGCTCCTTTTTAATATCCAAATAAGAATATCTCTTCTCCTCCTCTCATTGTTTCTTGCTGAAGATGAACTCCTTTCTTTCTCTTCCACATCAAAACCATGTTGTGAAAGGACCATAATGCCACACTTACAAACTCCCTCTTGGCACTCCTGCAATGGTACTTTAGTAAATCAATAATATTTACCAAAACTAGATTATATTATGTCTTCCTCCTTGTCCTGCCTTGTTTCAACATTCAACCATGGTGGTTAAGACTATACACACACTGAACCAAGCGCACACACAAACGCACGTAGTATATATGTTCTGTGTGTTTGTCTTTGCACTTAAAATTTGATTAATTAGATACGTAACTAAAAGCTAACAAAAGCACCCTACGACGTCGGAGACGCATGGCGTCGATAGTGATGTTCTTTAGAGCACTCATGAGTTGCCGTCTTACGCCCAAAGAGGAGCCAGAGGCAGCCGTAAAACTTTACAGAAAGGTCGCCGGAGACGAGAACACGGCGAGGAGGAGTATTTCGGTCGTTGACACATCGCATGGCGGTAATAATCACGAGTTTACCATCGAAACCACGTGTGGGATCAACGATATGGATGAAAGGTTCTATTGGATTATCGTCAAGGATCACTTGTTGTTGTAAGTTTGTAAAGATGTTTATAAACAATGTGAGTCCTACCATAATATTATGTTTTTTATCGTTATTTATCATTGAATCGACCATGCATATTTCACATGATGGGTATATGAGCCTTTTGTACTACCAAATTGTATAAGTGCTTAAATATAAAATGTTTAAAATGTGTTATTTTTCGGTTATATCTGATCCTTGCGGGGGTGATTTTGTAAATAATCAATGGTTTAACAATCCAGTAATAAGATAAGTCATGTTCTGACGAGTGTTATTTAGCGTGATCCTTGCATGTTTTGTCGTAACTAAAACAGACCAACTCAAATATGAACTGATTCGAGTTAGTCCTTGACGATTAAAAAAAAAGCGTTATATATTGAATAATTCACATAGATCACAAGTTATCCTCAGGTGCGTGATAATCAGATTTTAATTTAAACGGAAAAAGAAAAGTCAAGATTCGTATACCAAGACCGTATCTAAAATAGCATCACGCACGCACGAATGAATATTACACCAAACGTGACGCAATTGAATTCCTTGTTACTTATCGTAATCGTATTTTTTTTAGTTATACGAATAGGATGTGGTCTCGTGGCAGAACTGGTCCTGGAAGAACCAAAAACTCTCATCATCAGTCCACATGTTGTTCCCACCATCACAGCCCCAATCGTTTAACTCCATGAAACCCGTTTGACCCGCCGGATCATAACCAGACCCGTTCATTACCCCGCCTTGAACGTCCGATAACGTCTCAGCTGGGGAATTTGAAGACGTTGCGGACAGCTCTGATGCCTGTATGAGTTGCTGATGATGATCCGGGTTTAAACCTAAACCCGGTTCGACCGGAGTTTGTTTGTCGATAGGTGGATCAGTGATCATTGACTCCACTGGGTCATACGACGTAGGGGAAGGTGTTTGGGCGTTGATTCTTTCCACTAATCTTGGCATCCAAACATTTTTCATTGTCTCCTTGAAAAGATTGCTATTAACATCACATCTAAGGTGTTTAGCTTGTTTTTGCACCCGAGTTCTCCAGTAATTCTTTATTTCATTATCTGTTCGTCCCGGTAGATATTGTGCAATCTTCGACCACCTTAACAACAAACAAACAAATTATTTATAAACGTACAAAAATAAAATATTTTCTATAAAAAATGTTCAAGTTTCTTGCTTATAAAACTAGTAAATGGGAAAGCAAGTATTTACATTTAGATCATTGGTAACATACCTATTGCCCCAGAGAGAATGGAGTTTAAGGATCATAAACTGTTCTTCGAGAGTGATGTTTCCTCGTCTAACATCTGGTCGCAAGTAGTTAAGCCATCTTAACCTGCAACTCTTACCAGTTCTCTTAAGCCCTGCATGTTTGAACATATATGTTATAAGTACGCGTGTATATATTAATTATATAAGCATACATGTCTTTTCAAACTGTGTGTAAATTAGTTACTAATTTGATACCTGAGGAACGAGCGATGTGGTTCCAGCGAGCATCACCGTGGATGGAGACGAAGTTGACGAGAATAGCATCTTCTTCCTCGGTCCATGGACCTTTCCGTACATCAGAATCTTCTTCATGAGTTGGAGAGTTTAAGTTTCGCTCGTAATCTTCCATATCTTTTTTTTTTTAATGAGAGAAAAGGAAAAAAAGAGAGGTGAGATGGTGTGAAAGGCTTTGTGGATTAGATTTGAAGTGATTAAGCAGTATGTGACATATATATATATATATATATATATATAGTAAAGGAAGACGAGAATAAAGATTTTATAAAAGTAGTAATTTATATTGAAAAGAAGTAGAAGACTGAAGACTTGAAGAGTGACTCGAACACGGCATAAGAGCATCATTATCCTAGAGACTCTTGTGTAGATTTCTTATTTTTTAATATTTTTATAATTTAAAAAAAAAATTAAGTAAACTAGTTATGGATTGCCATGTGTCAGTCGGATCTACAAAACAATGAAAAAGACGATTTTTATTTAGAAAATTTAAGAAATTTCTCTTATCTAAAATGGTGAGACACACCATTACTTTTGTTAAAAGACTTTCTTAAAAAACTCGGATAATAATTATTTAATTATTTAATTATTATTTTTATTCTTGTTTCGAAAATGGAATTTTGCAACTATATAGTATACCATTCTAATCATAATTAACACTCGGTTTGGTCAACTTTTGTGTAATTAAAAAATACTTAGGTTTGACCCTTTGACTGGTTCATATGTATAGTAACACGCACTCTCACTTTTACTTTGTTTTACGAGTTCTATTTTATAGAGTTTCTAGATTGTACTATCACACAGTAGGCGAGACGTATATTTGTAATCCAGTTTGACTGATTACTGTTGAATTATTATTATTTTATTTTTTACTACAGTTGAATTATTATTATTTTATCTTTTACTACAGTTGAATTATCAATCATATATTGTTGTTAATGACCCTTTCACTTTCTTTATTTTGTTAATTGTATATATGAAGGACACGAACTAAGAAAAATGGTTGCTTCACAATGGATAGTTTGAGCGATGAATCTCTAGCTTCAGTTCCCATATCTGTGACATTTTCAACATATTCTGTAGTTTCTTTATGAATGATATTATTCCACAAGACTATGGGGGTAGAATCAATGACTTGTTAAAATATAAGTATATGTTCCTTTTATTTTTTACCGGAATATTGTGGATGGAAACTGACCAAGCTATTTCCTTGTGCATGACGTGGAAAACATGAAGAATTTACAGTTCTATCTCAAAGCGTTTAGTGTGTTTATGTATAGGATACAAGTCGAGGCAGTTCTTACAGTTATTGGGTTATGCTAAAAAAATATGTTTATATTTAAGGAGATTGATAATGATCTAGTGTATTTTCATTGTTTCCACTTTATACGGAATATGAATAAATACAAAATTGTTTTCCAGCAAATAAATACACAAACTTTCAGATCAGTTTAAGAATTTACTCGGTAAACAATTAAACATAGCGTAGTACTTAAAAGCTAGTTTACGACGTTTGGGTATATATTAGAATTTAGAAAGAAAAAAATTCTTAATTTATAAATTTAAATAACACAAGACTATCTACTATATTAAAATAGAGTCCTATTTGAATTTTACCGTGACATGATTTTAATTTGGACCTATTGAATATGTTGTAACTAAAATATATGTTACTTATCTATAATATTTAAACAAAATCACTCTAAAGATCTTTCCTTTTATTTAATTTGATAATTACAAACAATATAACTCATATATTTATGCTTAACATAATTAATTAATATTCCATTTCCTAACTTATTTTATGTCCTATTTAACAAGACTCATGTTATTTAACATAACTCCTTATATAATTTTAATTTGAAAACATAAATTATAAATTATAAATATAAATATAAATTATCCGCGCAAAATCTAGTTGACATTTAAAACAGAGTCAAATGAGAAATGGAGTTAGGCGAGCTAAGGACTTTGCTATAGAATATTGACATACTTTGTATTTAAGATTGAACGTAAGTCAAAGAGACGTCTTTACTCTGTCTATCACTACGACCTTTTTTTAACACTAAAGTTAGCATAGAGTGTTAACAAAGGAGAGGATTGCAGATTTTGAAAACCTAAACCCACAGATACGGATCACCTCCTGGTCTACAAAAAAACATGCACGATTCCATAAGAGCACTAGCCCTCCTCCCCAAACAGACATCTATATAGGATTCATCTAGTTTATGATCAAACATTATAGCAAACTTTACATTATAATAGGTTAATCTAATACATTCGAACACAAGAAGCATTAGCATGTATATTTTGATGCGTACATATCAGAGCGATCCACTCGATTAAAAAGGAAGGTTGAAAAAAATACTAAAATAATGAATATAAGTAAAAAGAGTTAAGTAAAGCAAGTAGACACATTATAATCTACACAAATGCACATAAATAGTAGCCTCCATAGTTCTTGGGAAAGCAACACTCTCGATTAAGTGTATGTACCTGGGAAGTGAATCAGATCCCAATGTCTTTAATAGACACTTGTCTGCTTCTAACTTGGTTTTCTTTCAGCTCAGGACAAAACACACACAAGTGACAACGTGTCAATTTAATTCAAATATAGGTTAGATTTTGGTTGTATCAGTATCTTAGACTTTTGGTGAAGAAAACAACTGTTTATTTTTGTAGCACCCGAGTACCCGACTCAACTGATTAAATTAAATATAGAACTATATCTATAAGCATTGTTAATTATCTTATGCAAGTGCCATAATATAAATATATTTGAGTTTAGTTATTACAATATACCCCTCTGTTCAAAAAGGATCCATATTCTAAAAAAACAATTATTTCAAAATATGTATTTTTTGACATTTTTAATGCAGTAATTAATATTAAATTGTTAAATTTTATAAAATTATTAAAATTATATTGGGTAAAATTTATGGAGAATAGTATGTTACAAAAAATTATATATTGGTAATTTTAATTTTATATGTTTTATTAATATGAGTAAAAATTCTAAAACATACATTTTTATGAAACAAAAAAAAAGTAAATAATTGTAAAATAATATTTCATTACAAAGGAAGTGAAAATTAAATATAAACCAATACTTTAACTTTTAAAATCTATAGCCACGAGTTAAAGATATTTATTGAATATAATAAAAATGGTAAAATTTTGTTTATTTTTTAAAGTTTTATTTGTAACATTGTTCCTTTTCAAAGTCCTATTATAATTGTTTTTTTTTTGAAAAAATTGCTAAAATTTTCAATCCAACCATTTTTTATCCACGCAACTCTGATATATCTTTGATTTATAGTTTAATTTGATCCAACCGCCGATTATGTTAAGGTTTAACTGGCTTGGGTTTTGTTTGTGTTAATTCTCTCTTTCATGTTGATCTATTTTTTTGCTGAATAGTATTTTATGCTTATTATTTCAACTACTATAAGACCATAAAAAGTCATTTATGATCTATCAAAATCAGAAGAAGTACCAAAAGTAGAACCACAATCTTTTTAACTTACACGCTCAAATTCTGTCATATTCATACGCAAAGCATCTTTCCTTTTGTAATCTGGTTATGTCAAATTCCTATTTGATGCGACATAACACATAAGCAGCCCAACAAAAATCTCTATCATACAGGTCAATCCTAAAATCCAATAAAACATTTACATATTATAGGGGCTTGCAATAGATAAGACACAAAAGGAAAGATGGCTAATGAATTTCTGAGTGTATCTGTATTTATTGTTGATGGATCCGTTTTTAGGTCATGGACTCGTGTACATCTCCTTTAAAAGAAACGAAAATATTTCCCTGAATCTTTACATTTATAAACTATAAATAATTTGCAAAGTATTTATTGTGCATGGCGTAGAAGCGATGACGTAAAGATGATGACGCAGAGGAGATTCCCCTAATGAGGGGTTTCATGAAATCAGTTGGTTCAAATACTTGCTATCATGTATATTTTAGAGAAATTGCATAGTATAGCTTTCAAACAAATTATAATTCACTCTATGACCAATTACTCTAACTTATTGATATACAACATGTCTTTTATATAATAATGCTATTTTACCTTTGTATCAACCGATAAATCTTCATGAAAAAAATAATTTCTTCTGGAATAATTTCTTCTCGTAAGATCTTTTCAAAGACAACTATTTGTAGTAAAGAAAAAGCAACGACGAAAACGTAAACGGTGAAGCAAATACAACCACTTTTTCATTTCTCTTTTCTCCTCTTCTTATTGATTCTCCCAATCATGCCCCTGCTTCCATACTCTGTTTTTGTTTTTGAATCTTCCAAAATCAATGCTAGTTACCTAATTTATATTCTATATCTGGCTATTTGGCAAATTCTCCCAAAAATGAATTTCATATTACAATCAATTACATAAATAGCAAAAAAAGTATCAAATTTGAAGGTGCGATAGGTTATTCCATTTTAAGGAATAGTATAAAAATATTTAATGAATAGAATAGATGGCGAGTCCATCTTCTTCTACCTCTTTTTCAGACATGCCGATACACATGACCACTGTCATTATTCTTCACCACCACATAGAGATGACGAGCCATCGTCTTCACCACTGGATCTGTATACCAACACAAATCAACACTGATGGGACAATTCCAATTTCATTTGGAAGATTCAAAAACAAAAACAGAGTATGGAAGCATGAGCATGATTGGGAGAATCAATAAGAAGAGGAGAAAAGAGAAATGAAAGAGTGGTTGTATTTGCTTCACCGTTTACGTTTTCGTCGTTGCTTTTTCTTTACTACAAATAGTTGTCTTTGAAAAGATCTTACGAGAAGAAATTATTCCAGAAGAAATTTTTTTTTTTTCATGAAGATTTATCGGTTGATACAAGGGTAAAATAACATTATTATATAAAAGACATGTTGTATATCAATAAGTTAGAGTAATTGATCATAGAGTGAATTAGAATTTGTTTGAAAGCTATACAATGCAATTTCTCTTCATTTTTTTGAATATTGGACAAATGTTTGGATCATATATAGTTCATGGATATTTTTTCATCAATAAAAATATTTTTTCTCATACTATTTTACATTTCATGCTGAAATTTATTAAACAGCGTATGTAAATGAAATAAATCTTATATCTTGTACTATTTGTAGAAGTCTATATTATTATTTTTTGCATATTGAAAACAACGTCATAGAGATCGTCCGTTGTTCATCATCCTATATAAATAATCAAGTTCTATCGGAGATTGGTCTGATTTGTTACTATACTATTTTATTATGTTCCATTCGATTTGATATTAATAAAGAGTGTTATATATTGTTTAGATCCTATACTATTTTTACGATACGAAATAGAACATCCGATGTATATATATGTGGACATTAGACGTATACGTGGACAACTTTTCTTTCTTTTAAGTGTAAATAGTTTTTAAATTCTCTTGTTTTATGTGTTATCGGTCACTTTAGTCTCTCCACATGTTTACATGATACCTGTAAAAAGAAGGGGTAGAACCGGATACTTTATAGTATAAATGTTAGAAATTGCATTATGTCAAAATCAATGCTAGTTACCTAATTTATATTTTATATCTGGCTATTTGGCAAATTCTCCCTATATTTTATACATGCAAGACAAAATACATTAACAATGCCTTTTATTTCCAAGATCGAACAAAATGGTTATATTAGATATATGTGATACCATTTATGCAGTTTGACTTTTACAGAAAGAAAAATACGTTCAATTTAGTGGTTAGTCCAGAGAATTAAAAATACTTTCAATTTAGTGATCAAATACGTTCTCCAAATTGAAATATTTTTGACATATAAAAGCATGATTAATGGGAGTTCTTAGGAGAAAAAAAATGGTTCTTAAATAAGGTTTTTGGTTAAAAATTAAGAAATAATTTCTTATTTTTTCCTAAGAACTCTGTCCCTAGGAACTCCCATTAATCATGGTCTTAGTACACACTGCAATTATATATTAAAGCAAGATTATCATATTTTTTAATTTTTTTCTAAAATTGAGTTATTTTGTAAATATTGAGTTTTCTGTAAACATTCTATTTACTAAAGTTTATCATTTTAGAGTTATTTAAAATTCCTACCACTATTTTGCCCCATTCCACATGTAACTATGCATTAAATAATATTGTCATATTTTTTTGAATTTTTCTTAGAATTTGTAGGTGGTACCCGTACGAAAAATATTGAATTTTTCGATACATGCTCCATATATGAAAGTTTATCCTTTTTATTGTTGTTTAAAATTTTCTAACCACATTCTACATTTATTTTAATATATGGAAAACATTTATTCATTGTAAATAGAGACCATTCCTAAAAGTTGAACAATTAATTTAATAAAACTTCATATATTACCTAAATCAATGGACTAACAATTATGAAATATCTATTCTCTAGAGAAACGGAGACAACAAAGGTGTCAAACCTCATTGACCATCATCATATATCAGTACACGATGCAATTATGCATTAAAACAAGATTGTCGTATCTTTTAAATTTTCCTAAAAAATTATAGGTTAATTCTTACGAAAATATTGAATTTTACTGTAAATGTTCTATACACTGAAGTTTATCTTAATTTGAGTTGTTTAAAATTTCTAACCACATTTTCCACCATCCACATGCAACTATGGATTAAACAATATTGTCATATTTTTGAATTTTCTCAAAATTTATAGGTTAACTCCTACAAAAATGTTGAGTTTTTTAGCAAATGCTATATATATTAAAGATCCTCTTTTGTGTTTCTTTTAAATTTTCTAATCACATTCTAAATTTATATTAATTTTTGCAAATATCCTTTTTCATCGTACATGAGCATCGTTTCTAATTTTATAAATAACAATTATTTTTTAAAAACTTCATATTCAACCAAATCAATGGAATAACCACGATAAAATATATATTTTCTAGAAAAACATGAAACAGAAAAATGCCAAACCTCTTTGACCATCATCATATATCAGTACATGATGCAACTATGCATTAAAACAAAATTGTCATATTTTTTGAATTTTTCTAAAAAGTTATGGGTTAACCCCTACGAAAATATTGAGTTTTTCTGTAAATGTTATATAAACTGAATTTTATCCTCTTTATATTTGTTAAAATTTCTAACTACATTTTATATTTATAATAATGTATACAAGAATTTTTTCATGGTACTTGGGTATCGTCTCTAATGTTTTAACAATTAAATTAAATAAAAATTTATATACTAACTAAATTAGCACACTAACTAACATGAAATCTCTATTCTCTAGAGAAACGGAAGCAACAAATGTTTCAAACCTCTTTGATCATCATCCTATGTCTGTTCACGATGCAACTATGCAGTAAATAATATAGTCATATTTTTTGAATTCGTCTAAAAAAATGTTAGGTTAACCCCTACAAAAATATTGAGTTTTTCGGTGAATTCTCTATATACTGAAGTTTATCATCTTTAATGTTGTTTAAAAATTTCTAACCATATTCTAAATTTATAACAATGTATGCAAAATCTTTATTTATTATACATGGACATCGTTTCTAAAAGATTAATAATTAAAAAACTTTATATATTGCATAAATCAATAGACTAACCACTATGAAATCAATATTCTCTAGAGAAACAGAGACAACAAAGGTGCCAAACCTTTTTGACCATCATGCTTTAATAGTACACGATGCAATTATGCATTAAAAGGATTTTCATATTTTTTGAATTTTTCTAAAAATTTGTGGGTTAACCCCTTCATAATATTGAGTTTTTCTATAAATGTTCTATACACTGAAGTTTATCTTTTTGAGTTGCTTAAAATTCTACCAATATTATGTCCCCTTCCACATGCAACTAGGCATTAAATCATATTATCATACTTTATTTTATTTTTTCTCAGAATTTGTAGGTTAACTCCTACGAAAATATTGAGTTTTTTGGTAAATTCTCTATATACTGAAGTTTATCCTCCTTAATGTTATTTAAAAATTTATAACTATATTCTAAATTTATATCAACGTATGCAAAACTTTTATTTATCGTACATGGACATCGTTTCAAAAATTCTAATAATTAATTTAATAAAACTTCATATATTGCCTAAATTAGTGGACTAACCACTATGAAATCAAAATTCTCTGGAGAAACGAAGATAAAAAAGTGTCAAACCTCATTGACCATCATGATATACTAGTACACGATGCAATTATGTATTAAAACAAGATTTTAGTATTTTTAAAAAATTCTAAAAATTTGTGGGTTAACTCTTACGGAAATATTGAGTTTTATTGTAAATATTCTATACACTAAAGTTTATCCTCTTTTGAGTTGTTTAAAATTTCTAACCATATTTTCTCCCCCCTTACACATGCAAATATGCATTAAAAATATTGTCATTTTTTGAATATTCTCAAAATTTGTAGGTTAACCCCTACAAAAATATTGAGTTTTTAGTGAATGCTATTTATACTAAAGATAATCCTCTTCAATATTGTTTAAAATTTTCTAACCACATTCTAAATTTATATTAATTTATGCAAATCTTTTTTTCATCGTTAATGGGCATCATTTTTATTTTTTAACAATTAATTTAATAAAACTTAAAATTCAACCTAAATCAATAACCACAATAAATATATATTCCCTAGAGAACATGAAACAAAAAGGTGTCAAACCTCTTTGAACATCATCATGTATCAACACAAGAGGCAAATCTGCATTAATAGATGATTGTCATATTTTTGAAATTTTCTAAAAAACTGTGGGTTAACCTCTACGAAAATATTGAGTTTTTCTATAAATGTTCTATACATTATACTTTATTCTATATTTTTACTAATGTATTCAAGAATTTTTGTCATGGTACATGCCATCATCTCTAATATTCTAACTATTAAATTAAATAAATATTTTTATAATACCTAAATCAACACACTAACCAATATGAAATCTCTTTTGTCTAGAAAAACAAAAGCAACAAAGATTTAAAACCTCTTTGATCATCATCCCATGTCAGTTCACGATGCAAATATGCATTAAAAATATTGCCATATTTTTTTAATTCTTCTCAATTCTTTTTTAGGTTAACCCTTACGAATTTTTTTGAATTTTTCGGTAAATTCTTTATATACTGATGTTTATTCTCTTTAATGTTGTTTAAA
This sequence comes from Moricandia arvensis, assembly GCA_905132765.1. Taxonomy (NCBI): domain Eukaryota; kingdom Viridiplantae; phylum Streptophyta; class Magnoliopsida; order Brassicales; family Brassicaceae; genus Moricandia; species Moricandia arvensis. The sequence goes on from CAJHQP010007824.1 coordinate 22,118, forward strand.
AATTTGTAACCATATTCTACATTTATATCAATGTATGCAAAACCTTTATTTGTTATACATGAACATGTTTTCTAAAATTTTAATAATAAATTAATAAAACTTCATATACTAACAAAATTAGTGGACTAACCACTATGAAATCAGTATTCTCTAGAGAAACAGAGACAACAGAGGTGCCAAACCTCATTGACCATCATGCTATATTAGTACACGATTCAATTATGCATTAAAACAAAATTGTCATATTTTTTAAATTTTTCTAAAAATTTGTGGGTTAACCCCTTCGAAATATTGAGTTCTTAAGTAAATGTTTTATACACTGAAGTCTATCCTCTTTGAGTTGTTTAAAAATTCTACCAATATTCTGCCCCCTTCCACATGCAACTATTCATTAAATAATATTGTCATATTTTTTTATTTTTCTCAGAATTTGTAGGTTAACCCCTAAGAAAATATTAAGTTTTTCGGTAAATTCTCTATATACTGAAAATTATCCTCTTTAATGTTGTTTAAAAATTTCTAAAAATATTCTACATTTATATCAATGTATTCAAAACTTTTATTTATCGTACATGGATATCGTTTCTAAAATTTTAATAATTAATTTAATAAAACTTCACATATTGCCTAAATTAGTGGACTAACAACTATGAAATTAATATTCTCTAGAAAAACGGAGACAAAAAAAGGTGTTGAAACTTCATTGATCATCATGTTATATTACTACACAATGCAATTATGCTTTAAAACGAGATTGTCATATTTTTTGAATTTTTCTAAAAATTTGTGGGTTAACCCCTACGAAAATATTGAGTTTTTTTAGTAATTGTTCTATACACTAAAGTTTATCCTCTTTAGAGTTGTTCAAAATTTCTACCAATATTCTGCACTCTTCCACATGCAAATATGTATTAAATAATATTTTCATATTTTTTTGAATTTTTCTCAGAATTTTTAAGTTAACCCCTACGAAAATATTGAGTTTTTCGGTAAATGCTCTATATATGGAAGTTTATTCTCTTTTGTGTTGTTTAAAATTTTTTCACCACATTCTACATTTGTTTTAATGTATTAAAAACATTTATTCATCGTACATGGACTTTGTTTCTAATTTTTTAACAATTAATTTAATAAAAAATCATAATCAACCTACATCAATGGAATAACCACAATGAAATATATATTTTCTAGAGAAATTGAAACAAAAAGGTGTCAAACCTCTTTAACCATCATCATATATCAGTACACTATGTAACTATGCATTAAAACAAAATTGTCATATTTTTTATTTTTTTTCAAAAAACTGTGGGTTAACCCATACGGAAAAATATTGTGTTTTTCTTTAAATGTTTTATACACTTAATTTTATCTTCTTTATATTTTTAAAATATTTATAACAACATTCTATATTTATACTAATATATTCAAGAATTTTTTTCTTGGTATATGGACATTGTCTCTAATGTTTTAACAATTAATTTAATAAAACTTCATATACTACCTAAATCAATGAACTAACCATTATGAAATCTCTTTTCTCTAGAGAAACATAGGCAACAAAGGTGTCAAACCTCATTGAACATCATCCTATATTAGTAAAAGATGCAATTATGCATTAAAACAAGATTTTCATATTTTTTGAATTAGTCTAAAAATTTGTGGGTTAACCCCTATGAAAATATTAATTTTTTCAGTAAATATTCTATACCCTGAAGTTTATCCTCTTTAGAGTTGTTTAAAATTTCTACCAATATTTTGCCCCCTTCCACATGCAATTATCCATTAAATAATATTGTTATATTTTTGAATTTTTCTCAGAATTTGTAAGTTAACCCCTACGAAAATATTGAGTTTTTCGGTAAATGCTCTATATATGGAAGTTTATCCTCTTTTGTGTTGTCTAAAATTTTCTAACCACATTCTACATTTGTTTTAATGTATGGAAAACATTTATTCACCGTATATGAACATCGTATTTAATTTTTAACAATTAATTTAATAAAACTTTATATTCAACCTAAATCAATAGAATAACCACGATAAAATATATATTCTCTAGAAAACGTGAAACAAAAAGGTGTCAAACCACTGTAACCATCATCATGTATCAGTACACGATGCAACTATGCATTAAAATAAAATTGTAATTTTTTGAATTTTTTTAAAAAAACTGTGGGTTAACCCCTACGGAAAAATATTGAGTTTATCTTCTTTATATTTTTTAAAAACTTCTAACAACATTCTATTTTTATACTAATGTATTCAAGAATTTTTTTTTCATGGTACATGTGCATCGTCTCTAATCTTTTAACAATTAAATTAAATAATAATGTATATACTGCCTAAATCAGCACACTAACCATTATAAAATCTCTAGTCTCTAGAGAAACAAGAAGCAAGAAAGATTTCAAATCTCTTTGATCACTATCTTATATCAATTCACGATGCAACTAAGCATTAAACAATATTATTATATTTTAAAAATTCTTTTCAAAGTTTTTAGGTTAACTCCTACGAAAATATTGAGTTTTCGGTAAATTCTCTGGAACGTATTAGTACACAATGACATAAAAGTACATTCTATACACTCTAGAGAAAAAAAATTCAATCCAGAGAATTTTCAAATACGTTCAATCTCTGTATTTGAAAAATAATCCAGAGAAATAAAATACGTTCAATTTAGTTTCATGGCCATTATTCAAAAAGAAAAAAGATGTGTGGGTAGTAAATATGTCAGAAAATGCTACGAGGATGTTTGCAATTCTCTAAAAGTGAGTAAAATGCTATAAAAAGGAGAAAAATGAAAGGAATTGTAAGACTCTGTGATTTGCAGTATAAAAGGGTCAAAGGTCTTCCATTAACCGTGAAAGATTAAAAGTTTCAACAATTGGAAGTAAATGTAATGCATGTTGCCTAAACTCGGACACACTATGGGAGTTGACTTTGAATGGTCGGAATATAATCTCCGTAATGCAGAGCTTTGTGAAGGAAAGAAATAAAAGATAAAGTGGAGTAAACGAGATATACAATAATGGAAGCTGATGAATATTAAGGAACCAAAACCAAAGACGACCGGCGATAATTAAGGTAAAAGTCCAACCTCAACCGACACTTTTTGGCAGGAAATGTAAAGAGAACCACTCTCATTAATTAGTCTTATTCTTTTGTCAAATTTTGCAGCACAAAAACACGTTTGGACTTCAGAGTCAAATCACATGGTTTTAAGATAAGGAGTCAACAGTAATATATGATTTTAAGCGTCTAGAACCCACCACAGCACAAATCCCCCTCTCTTTTGTGTACTGGTTTACTATTTTAACAGAATCCCATGAGGTTCAAAGATGAGGATCGGTTCACTTGGGCTTTTCTAGGGCCACGGTTGTTAACTAGAAGCCCCAATCTAACTGAAAATAGTTTAAAAACTAGTAATAATAAAGAATAAAAAGCCCAAAGAGCAAATCATAGTTATCTCACATGTTTCCTTAGTGTTAATTCTGGAGCCATTTAGATTTGGAGTTAATTGTTCCGGGCCAGTATGTGTTTGATGCATCCAATCAGGGAATACCGATCTTCTGTGTCTCACAATAACGTAGCTGCTTCTAGGGGCTTCCGTCCTAAGTACCAACCTTCCCGTTAGTCCCACTTCCAGAACTCTCACCACATGCCAATCACCACCGTCCAATCTTAAACTTACACGTGTACGCTCTAGAGTTCATTATGACAAGTAATCCTAGCGCTTATATAAATCCTTGTTTAGCAACCACATCATTAAACACAAACGAAACAACAACAACTCCTTTCTCTCATCATATTTTCTCATACATCGTCCAAAGTTACGTGCTTCTCACATGGCTCCGGAGCTTACACAAACCACCACCGCTAAATCCGCCGTGACAATAACAAAACCGTCACCACCAGTGCACGGTGATCGAGCATACGTGACATTTCTAGCTGGAAACGGTGACTACGTGAAAGGAGTCGTAGGTTTAGCCAAAGGACTAAGAAAAGTCAATTCTGCTTATCCACTCGTTGTGGCTATATTGCCTGACGTCCCAGAGGAGCACCGTCGTATACTTGTGGAACAAGGTTGCATCGTGCGCGAGATTGAACCCGTTTATCCACCCGAGAACCAGACCCAGTTTGCCATGGCTTATTACGTCATCAACTATTCCAAACTCCGTATCTGGAAGGTACTTATAATTTTACAACACGCCTTCCCCTTTTGAGTAACTAATTTATTAAAATATGGTTAATGCTCTTGTTTGTGTTAATGGTGCAGTTTGTGGAGTATAGTAAAATGATATATTTGGATGGAGACATTCAAGTTTATGAAAACATAGATCACTTGTTCGATCTCCCTGATGGCTATTTCTACGCGGTGATGGACTGTTTCTGCGAGAAGACATGGAGCCACACGCCTCAATACAAGATCGGATATTGCCAACAATGTCCTGACAGAATCCAGTGGCCAAAGGCGGAGCTTGGAGAACCACCTTCCCTTTACTTCAACGCTGGGATGTTCGTGTTCGAACCTGGCCTTGATACTTACGAGGACCTGCTAAGAACACTTAAAAACACTCCTCCGACACCTTTCGCTGAACAGGTAAGAAGAAAAAGTTAGGAGTGTGACTGGTTCTGCTCTGTTTTAAGTTGTGGGATTTGGTTGTGCAGGACTTTCTGAACATGTACTTCAAGAAAATATACAAGCCGATTCCATTAGTTTACAATCTTGTCTTAGCGATGCTATGGCGTCATCCAGAAAATGTGGAGCTCGATAAAGTCAAGGTGGTTCACTACTGTGCAGCGGTGAGTTAAGCTTTTTTATTTTAGTTAGACCAATGATTCTTGTTGAGTTCTAACGCATTCTTTGTTGTCTTTCTAATTACAGGGTTCGAAGCCATGGAGATACACAGGGAAGGAAGCTAATATGGATAGGGAAGACATCAAAATGTTAGTTAACAAATGGTGGGACATTTACAACGATGATTCCTTGGATTACAAGAAATATGTTGGTGACCTTGCGGGAGAGTCAGATGTGGTGAATCTGAAGACGTTTATCACCGCTCTCACTGAAGCTGGACCGGTCAAGTACGTCACTGCACCGTCCGCTGCTTGAATGTCAACATTGTTTACAAGTTTAACCGTCGGTGAAGTAGATTCGGGGTTTGTGTTGCCATACATGCCGTCTCTGGTTTCCTGTGCTTGTGTGGTTTGAATGTGTTTTTTTTTTTTTTGCTGTAATGTGCTTTCGTGAATTTTTGTGTACCGTAGATTGTATGTTTTCGAAAGTTCAAATTTGAATAACGAAATTGATATCCGAAAGTAAAAGATCTGAGTTATTAAAGGAAAATACAAAATGTGATATGATTTTGAGTTTGGGATGGGAGACGAAGAACATATGATAATAAAATCTTGGTTTCGTTTTTGATAGTAGTAGCAATACAAGCACAGGACTACAGGAGTCTGGCTACCTCCTCTCTATGCCTGCACATCATTTAAAAATTCTGTCTCAGACTCCCAAAAAGGGTTATATATCAGAACAAGTAGACCGTGATAGTTAGTATACCTTGTTAGCAATGTTGTTGGAGAGCCAGTCAAGTCCCTCGTAGAGTCCTTCTCCAGAGGTGGCACATGTGCTCTGAATGTACCTGTTACCATACAATATGTTCATTCATATAAGCTCACATGTCCAGGTTTCTGATTGTGGATCGAGAGAACAAGAGTTGTGTTTTCTTTTTATTATTGCTCACCAGTGACGTTGGCGGAGAGAGTGAAGGCCAAGCTTGTCAGTAATCTCAGCAGCGTTCATAGCGTTCGGGAGATCTTGCTTGTTAGCAAAAACAAGCAGAACTGCATCCCTCAATTCATCCTGCCACACAAAAAAACAAAGTCAAAAAATAGAACTAGTATAAGTCATGATGTAAAGCATTGATATATTCTTATGATTTACCTCGTTGAGCATCCTGTGAAGCTCGTCCCTGGCTTCAACAACACGGTCACGATCGTTGCTGTCAACAACAAAGATAAGTCCCTGTGTGTTCTGGAAGTAGTGTCTCCACAATGGGCGGATCTAAGCAAGAAGAAGACCGTTAGTAAGATCGCAGAATTCAAACGACAGCTATAGGAAACAGAATGGTATGATACCTTGTCCTGACCCCCGACATCCCACACTGTGAAGCTAATGTTCTTGTATTCCACAGTTTCAACATTGAAACCTGAACAAGAACTGTCTGTCAGCTTCTCACATAGAAAACAAAGCAAAACATTTGAATAACAAGAGATCAATCAATAGGAAGTTAAGTTAACTGACCAATGGTAGGAATGGTGGTGACGATCTCACCAAGCTTGAGCTTGTAGAGGATGGTTGTCTTACCAGCAGCATCGAGACCCACCATCAGAATCCTCATCTCTTTCTTCGCAAACAGTCTGCTGAACAGCTTCCCAAATGACAGCCCCATATGTCTTTTTCTTTTTTTCTTCTATACATCAAAAACAGATTTGATCAATTCAAAGTAAACGTCCAGATAATATGATTACAAAATTGCATTGGATCGAATAAGGATAACAATTCCCGATCAAAGTTCTAATTACAAAGAATCATCGATCGACCTCAACACATTCAGATAGAAGAGCCTGATCTAGAAACTAGCTAATCAATTTGCATTCTCTTCGATACAGATCCACCATTACTAACTAGCGAATCACAAGATAACACAACAGATCTGCGAAATTACACAACCGCACGGATCCGGATCGCTGCAGAGACTCTCGAATAGAAGAGAGAGAGAGAGAGATGGAGAAGGAACAAACGTACCGTAGAAACGACGCCGCACGAGATCTGAGCTCCTCTCTCCCTCTCTCTGATGCCCGATGGTCTTTCACGAAATGGCTTTTTTTGTGAGATACGGAAAAAAATCTCTCTTATATAATTCAGTAAGCGTTAAAAATACGTCGAATATTTGTTTTTTTTTTTTTTAATAGTATTAAAAAATCATATGCTGTATATTTCTGCAATATTATAACCTCTGTTTTCGTTTTGGGTTAACACAGTTTGGGCCCATTATTGCAATATTCATTAACAACATAATATATTTCCTACCAGCTTAAATTAGGCCTATTGGGCTTCCTCGCCTATAAATTTAAAGCGTTTCAATCACCACAATATTCGGAGAGGATGAATCATATATTCATATGCATTCATTGTTCTCGAGTTGGTCGCTCCTGTGTCTCATTCTATTGCCTTCAAAATTTAGTTGAGTAATGGTAATTGGTTAATGATTTTCGCGTTTATCTGAAGTCAAACTATGGGAACACTTATTACATTTTTGAGGCTCTGAAATCTCCTCATTAAATGATTTATAAATTATAATTAGTATGTTTTTCAGAGTAAAATTATAGTAGTGGGTGGCTGTAGTTAAAATGAGGAATCAAAAAGGAAGCGATGGGGAGACAAGATAATGAAAAGACCTTATCACAAAGCATTATGTATTTTATTTATAGACATTGGAAGTCTAGACTTCATGCATCCATGTTTCATACTTTATTGCATAAGTGGACGACAATATATTTCATGCATCTTTTCTTAAATTAACTTGAGAATCAATCCGAAAACTGTACATGTTTTTGTATTTTTCTGTGTGTTCAGAGATAATTTGAGACGATCGGCAGTCTCTCTTCCCATATGACAACCATAAGTAACAAGATTATAAAAATACATATATAATAGTATATAGTTTTCAGATGTGTAATATAATGTCAATCTTTTTAAAAATAATCTAGGAGTATCCGAACCCGAAGACCCGACTAATCATCTAGATACCGGTTCACTAAAAACATGTAAAGCATATTGTTCTATGTGTGAGTTGGATACACACCATCTGAACAAGCAGATGGGTAAATTTAAGTGGTAGATTTCGAATCTGAGGCGTTTGGTACATCTGCCAATCTTTCTTACCACCCGACCATATTGATATGTTTGAAAAAAAAAATGTTTGTTCGTAGAGAGATTCAGACGCATAACCAAACGAC